>JAHBBA010000450.1:0-117902 GCA_018806925.1 Skeletonema costatum | reverse complement strand
TATACCTTAGCTTGACTCAAACTGACAAGAGCATACAAAAGCATAGTCCTCCTTATTTGCTTATGTTGAGGCACCTACAATGAAAGTGTGCCGCTGCTACTAATTCTTAAAAAAAAACACTATTTGCCCTACTTATCCAAGCCAACTTGAGACAAATCGGATATCATCTTCTTCAAAGATTCACGTCCCATGCCCTTGAATGCATCGCTGACTCGTCGATTGGATTGTCTCAAGATGGATGACTTTCTTCTGAGAGAAGGTCTGCCACGTCTCGATGATTTGATATGATCAATTTCGTCAGAAATCGTTGAGTTCAATCGAGAGTGGAGGTCATCAACTGTCAACCCTTCCCCGCCCTCTCCAAACCCAAGCTTCATAAGAGTAAAACCAACCACTCCAACTGACTCTTTCAAAGATCCTACATCACCAGACTCGATGGGAAAAAATGGTACGAACCATTCAAAAATTGAAATAGCATATAACTTCCAGCCTAGCCAAGCCATTGCATTTCGATAACTTTTGCATAAAAAGTTCGTACTCTGTCCACTCTTCTTTGTCATTGTATCGGAGTATTCTTTCCAGTAGAGATTAAGCCACGCGATGATGCCATCTACTACGTCGCTATTACCACTGATTGCATGCGCAAGAATACATGCGACAGGGATCGAGTATACTCGTCTTGATGTGGTAAGTGAGATAAACATGAGAATTGAGTTATCTTTCAGGTTAGATTCTTCAACACAAATTCATGCTTATGCAATACACTAGATACACTCACCCCATGTCAAGACCCAAAGGACCTTTCATTGTCATCTCCCAGTCACAAATGCAGAAGGTGCCATTTTCTCCAAATATATCATCTTGCTCACTGAACAGGTCAATTTGCGGCTTCTTTTCGACCATTATATTGAACATGTGCAAGTCAGCATGACAGGGAATGTCCTGCTCACGATAACTCTTTGTCGCAGCATCAAATAACTTTGAGCAACCTTCAACGCCAAGCTCCAAAGTCAATTCTTTCATTCTACTGCTCGCTGTTTGATTCGTGGCCATCTTCAACAACAAATCCTCCATCGAAGGGAAGATATCAATCATGCAATCACGAGCATCCGTGTTAAAATCAGCATCAATATGACTACAATGAAAAGCAGCAACGGCTGCAGCTAATTTTTTGGCAACTCGCTCATCCGCTACACCATCAATGAATTGATTGCCCATCTGCTCATCGTCCGGATTCCATTGTGTTGCCAATAGTTTCATATCACCAACATCAAGTAGAAGATAGGGCGTTGCAACACATCCTGGTGCAAGTTTTGCGAATCGGAGCATCATCTCATATTCATTAGCAATCCTTTCGACGTCATACACATACTCAGGATCACGATTCCAAAATGCCCGAGGGAAACACAACTTGACGAAAAGTGCCGTTTGTGTTTCTGTGACATCACTATCATCGTCATTATTCTGTTCCTCGTCATCGACAGAAGGTACCAAGAACACCTTGTAGGTGTAGTTGGTATACCCACCACTCAAATTTTGAATTCCAAGTGAGAACTTTTTTGATTCAAGCGCTATCGCAATTGCTTGAACATCCGCAAATTGAGAGGAGGTGGTACAAGCTGAAGCGATGGTATGCAGTACGAGGGATTGCTTTTGGTTCTTATCACGGTCGTACTCGTTTAGACCATCATCTTCGGCGTTGCCCATGCCAGTTAGTGTTGTTTAAGTGTTGCAGACGTCGGCGGGGGGCGGGGGGTTAACGGCGGTGAATTCTTGCGAGGTGCCAAACTGCAGGCCTGTGATGTGGATAGGGGGCGGATATAAACGCGATAGTGGGCGCAGCCCACGTGGGCGCCCACCTTGCAACGAGTTTTCTAAAGCTATGAAAACGACCCCTCAGACGGTGATTGAGTGCAACATAGAGGCTTAAATACATTAAACAAGCGAACGGCTGATTAGCGCCTATTATAAGCTGTGAACAAGCTCACTTTCAGGGCATCAAAAAGCAAGCTGTCTTGGCGGTCACTGAACAGCATCTTGGTAAGAGAAAACACACGCTCAGCAGTTCCTGACGATGGAAGTACAAGGGATGCAATTTCACATGCATCCCACCAAGTCTTCAAATCATCGTAACAGATGCATCCACGCGCCTCTTTGGGATGTCGTCGGCCTCGTCTTCGTCAATTCGGAGGAACATCCTGTAATGCCAGGTCAAAATGGCTGACTTATCTTTCTCGCCATCCTTGGTCTTCCCAAAATCAGCCACGACAAAAGAAGCATTTTGTTTGTAAGCATTCCATCCTTTCTCAACTACCGCCCTTACGGAAGATGGGATAGTGATCCAGCTTTTCAATCAATGCAAAAGCATCCTTATGAGAGAGAGTTTTAGCATAGGATGGATTGAAGATTCGGAATGCACGGAATAACTCAACTGCTGCAAAACGATCACCACCAGGCCCCTCGGCAACTCTCTCCATAAAGTAGTTGAATGCAGGACAAAGTCCCGAGTAAACATGAGCCGTCCACTGATCTTTTGATAAAGGGAAGGGGCTGTCACGTGCTGCGTTCTCAAGGACAGCTAGTGTTTCGGCTTCGTGATCGGCTTGTGCCTGTGCTGCATTGGCGGCCTCTTCAAGTTCCAAAAGCTCACGCTCATCACGTTGACGACGCTGCCGTGGTATGGTCCTACGAATTCTGACGTAGAAGTCGTCATTGGTGCAAGTGTAGAGAACGAGTGTTGCGTGGTGTCGACTTCGACATCATGTTGCATGCTTGCTCTTTTGTGTTGCTGCGTTGGTTTTTGCGTGTATGTAAAAGGTACAATATTACTAGTAAGTAAGTACGTACATGTACATAAATTACTAATAAGTTGAGCCGAACATTTTCTTCAAACAACTGCGTTAGTGGGCAGCGCCCACCGCCCCCTATACCCACAGGCCTAATTATGACACTTGTGTAAAAAAAATGATGGACGTTACCTGCTCACGATGATGCCAATGCCACAACACAGCACATAATATTATGTAGTGTAGGAGGAAGAAGCTTACCATATTATTTTGATATCTTCGTCTCGATCAAATCAAAAACACACCACGTACATGATGGTTCAATCAGCCGAAGACTCTCCTGCGCTGACTTGCAATGAAACTGACGCTTTGCTCCAGGTGAAGTACAACATTACTGGCAATTATGGCTACAGTGGAGATTCTTTTCGTGTTGAGGACAAAGACGGCAACATTGTTCTACAGGGCGATCCCGAGTACTCTTCCTCTATTAACAAAACTTATGGTTGCCTTCCAAAAGACAATGCATGCTACACCTTCCTGATTGGTGGCCAACATCAGTGGGACGATGTGTCTTATGCGCTCTTTTTTGATGGAAAGCTTGTGCACAGAAGTGATAGCTGGCTATTCGACTCCGTTCAATTTGGTGATAGCTGTAAGCCACGCTGCAATCAAGAATATGAATCTCTCGTTGAGTTCTTTATGTTTGGCGATCGGTATACTAAATTTGAGTATGAGTATGAATGGGATCTCTCCGTTGTAAACAGCAGTTCGTCTGCGTCGGTTTCAAGCGGAGTGGTGCCTCAAGGACCTGGTATCTCCCCACTTGTTCACAAGATCATGTGCATTCCAAAGGGTAGCTGCTCATCGTTCTTTATCGCTGCCCCAAAATGTGACCAGGGAAGTAGTGAGGCTCGTTCCAGAAGACGACTCCCAAGAAGGGCCGAATGCAACCTATGTGAATGCAACAGTAAACGAGAGAGTCTCGCTGTATGCTGTGTACAATCTGGCTATGGATGACATCACCTATCGAAAGGTCGAATGGTGGTCACCTAAGTACAGTTACGTTCTTGGAAGAAGTGATGATAACGACCAAACTACCAACATGGGAAGTTGCACTGTTGATAGCTTATGCGATGAGCAAACTCAAGACCTGGTTGATCTTGAATACCATATGCCAGCAAAATATGAGTGGGGTCCAATGATTGACCGCTCCGAGATGAGTTGGCATTTTGGATATTCTGGATACGAGACATGGGAGCGTCAGAGTCAGCTCTTTGGAGCCTACGACTACAATAATAGGGCTTACGACCTCAACACCAGCTACGGAGTAATCGAGTGTGTTCCAAAGGACGGCTGTGACTTGAGCTTCAACATTACAGCAACATCACCAGTTGAAAGTTTGGCAGTGAAGAAAAATGGCATCCAACTTGATGATACTACTACGCAAGGGGGTGTTGTGCTCATGACACCATTCGGTCAGAACTGCTCCACAACAAGCAGTAAGTTGTCTGGAGGTGCCATTGCTGGCTTAGTGATTGCATGTGTCGCTGTTGTAGGTGGCTTGATTTGGTATAAGAGACACCAAAATCAGGCGTCCAAGGAAGTAGAGGACTTGCCTACTGTAAGTGCCTCCTAAAGGTCAATGGAAGCAATAAAAGATGTTTGTTCTTGGTTTTGAGTCGTTGCTTGATCTGCTGATGGAAAAGAGTGGAGAAGGGGACAAGCTTTTGGAACAGGCAGGGTCAATTGATGGCAAATCTGTGAAAAAAGGAACATGTGTTTGGAGAGGATATAAGAAAATTATTGCCTTATAAATCCATCTTGATCCATCTCCACTTTTTTCGTCGTATCAGATCAGTCAGCGTCGCCCCAACGCCGTAGGTGACCTGATGAGGCCCAATTTGGGATTGAGATGGCCGCCAGCACTACTCTAGCACCATATCGTATCTAATGCTGTGAATATGGCAATCAACAGCTTCTAGTGACCCATACTAGTTGGCCATGATAGTATAGAAGCATCTTTATCACGGCTCAAGCTGTATTTGGACGTATCGGCTAAGCTATAGCCTCGTAGGTGACCTGATGAGGCATTTGAGACGACTGCCATACCTTCTCTCATGCACCATATCGTATCTCACGTTGTGAATATGGCAATCAACTGTTTCTAGTGACCCATAATAGTTGGCCATGATAGTATAGAAGCATCTTTATCACGGCTCAAGCTGTATTTGGACGTATCGGCTAAGCTATAGCCTCGTAGGTGACCTGATGAGGCATCTGAGACGACTGCCATAACTTCTCTCAAGCACCATATCGTATCTCACGTTGTGAATATGGCAATCAACTGTTTTTAGTGACCCATACTAGTTGGCCATGATAGTATAGAAGCATCTTTATCACGGCTCAAGCTGTATTTGGACGTATCGGCGTAAGCTATAGCCTCGTAGGTGACCTGATGAGGCATTTGAGACGACTGCCATAACTTCTCTCAAGCACCATATCGTATCTCACGTTGTGAATATGGCAATCAACTGTTTCTAGTGACCCATAATAGTTGGCCATGATAGTATAGAAGCATCTTTATCACGGCTCAAGCTGTATTTGGACGTATGGGTGTCGCTACAACGTCGTAGGTGACCTGATGAGGCATCTGAGATGACTGCCATAACTTCTCTCAAGCACCATATCGTTTCTCACGTTGTGAATATGGCAATCAACTGTTTCTAGATGCACAAAGCGCAGCTTATAAGCGATTATTTCAACCAATACCTGCAACCCTACGCAAGTAAAACTATCAAAAATACAATAGCCTGCTCTATCATCAATTTATTGGCAATTGTCTACGCTCAACAAATCTATCTAACATTATTTCATTCTATTCGCTAGCCGAGCGCAGCAAGGCTAGTATTTATCAATTGCAACTTCTGCCGAGTATTCTTGTAGCTCTGTCTTAGATTCTGTGATTATTCATCAATTGCTGCCAAATTTTCAGTCGGGGACTGGGTTGTCGTTTCGGAAAAGGTGTGTCGCTGCAACGCCGAGACTACTGATTGCAAAGTGCGCCAGCTACACCTTGCCTTCCAATTGCAGATACAGACCAAACGCACCTGCGCTAAAATAGATACAAGACCCTGTCAAGAACATGTTTTGAACCACATCTCCAGGGAGACCAGTATCGATTGCTCCGATTGTGAAAAGCACTCCAGCAACTGTGTACAATACAGCAATACCGACGGATGTTGATGTAGCCATCTCTAGACACACTTTGAGATGGATGTTGACCTTGCCAACAGATTGCTCATGCGAGTCAACAGATTGCTCATGCGAGTCAACAGATTGCTCATGCGATGACGTATCAATTTGGTCTTTCGCATGCATTCCATTAAAGGACTGAACAAACACATCAACATTGATATTCTTGTGAGTGGATGATAGAGAAGCATAAGTAGTACCAATCGAAGGACGAGAAGTACTTCTCACGCTGTTCTCTAGGAAAAAGTCAGACTTCCTCCCAGGCAAAGTATCTCTCACGCCGTTCTCTAATGAAATGTCAGACTTCCTCCTAGAATCTTGTGGACATGTCAAAGACTCAGTATCACGTGTCTTCAATTCTGTAGAGCTTCTTTTTGGTAGTTTCTCTTGTGAGAAAGTATCCTCATCAATCACTATGGCATGCATTTGTTGCATGATGACAGACTCAGATACTGTTGAACGACGTGTAACCAACTGAACTAAAGTAGATCTTCTTCTGCTCGTAGTAGATGTAGATCGCAGGTTTTCTTGTGCATCAACACATGCATTTTCATCTGACAGTCTACGGTTGGACTCAATGAAATCACGTATAATTTGCATCATCTCTTCTTGTTGTTTGATCTTTGCATACGTCCTTCTGTAAATGGATGGAAGCTGAAGGTATCAAAATAATTGTGAATGATGATGAAATATAGGCCCTGTGATGATAAACTAAAAGCCAAAAGTGAACTCACAGCTAGAAAACCACCAAAGAAGTAACCTATCCCGCCTATCACCCACAGCGAAGATATCGCGGCGCTGGAAAGAGCGAGTTGTTTGCCGTGAACGGCAAGCACATAAGCAAGACTTCCCAATAACCACATTAGATTGATAACCTGGAAGCACGGGAATGGTTATCATTGTATTCATTGATAATGTATAGATACATCATATGAGAATCGACATCCCAACTTACCTGGCCAAGTGAAACCATGTTC
The DNA here is from genome assembly GCA_018806925.1 of Skeletonema costatum. Taxonomy (NCBI): domain Eukaryota; phylum Bacillariophyta; class Thalassiosirophyceae; order Thalassiosirales; family Thalassiosiraceae; genus Skeletonema; species Skeletonema costatum. Next base: position 110,887 of record JAHBBA010000450.1, on the reverse strand, counting down.
TTTCGAAGTAGCTGCCTTGCCATAGATTTTACGCCCTCATCTTTTAATCTTTTGATTGTTGTGCGTACAAAATCTCCAGCGAACAATGCTGACCCAATCAAGAAAAACCACATTATTATGTATGATACAAGCAACAAGGGTTCACGTGATCTTTTCCATATGTTGTTCAATATCGACAAGCTGCTTCCACAAACAAATAATGAGCCGGCGATGCTAGGAACGTCAACTAGCCTCTTCATCATGAAGTTAGACAACCTCACATGTTCCTTAGCTTGAAGGAAGTTTGAAAGCTCTTCTCCGGTGATGTATCCATTCTTGTCTTCATCAATCTGCTCAAATACGTCATCTACTACGGTAGAAGACACGTTTGCAGGACCTATTGAGCGAAGGAGAATGACAATAATGTCATGTTTTGACAGTTGTAGGTCAAGTGGCCTCCCACCCAATAGAAGAGTAGACACTCGTCTGCGTCTGCGAATGGAGCCACTCTCCATCTCCATTTGATCAAGTGTTGTTTCTTCCATTGTTGACTGTTGTTTGAACCTGTTGTTAATTGTGAAGTTGACTCGTACCTGAGAGATGGCTGAAGGCTGAAGGAACACCGCCCGTCCCATTTCCTTCAGCCAATATATTATGCTCATATATATTGTTGACTGCACTGGCACCATCAGATGCAAAAAGAACGAAACGTCATCACGCGCGGCAAACCACCAGCAAGCCCAAGAACTTATGGCCAAATTTGACTCGACTACAAGTCTATAAGATTCCTACGTAGAAGCCGATTTTCATCGTATCTAATCTAGATAGCCCAAACTATCTACTGACGGTGATCATGCCGCTACAAATAAACACACGGCATCCGTTGTGTCTTGTGTGCTAACTAAAGTATGCTACTTACCGTATGTTTGACATGCTCTGCAAGTTTTTTTTCAAAAACCGACGGAGCCCCATGATGTGAAAATCTGCAACCATCAACTCTAGTTAATAACAGCAACTTTGTGAACCATGAGCGTCTCCATGCACCGCTTCCTATCATCCCCCCTCCAACGTAGAGCAGCGCAACAGCTATCTACATCAAATCAGCAGAGATGGATGTCAGTAATCACCCTAAGCGACGCCGACGCAGTCGATAAATTCCGCACCATCAACTCCAAATCAGTCATGTATTTTACTGCAACATGGTGTCCTCCATGTAAAATGATTGCACCAATCTACACCGAGCTTGCGACAAAGTATCCAGATGTAGCCTTTGGAAAAGTCGACGTAGATGAAAATCAGGATGCTGCGGTCGAATTCCAGATTCAAGCAGTGCCAACGTTTGTGTTTTCCAAAAATAAGGAGAGTGTAAATAAATTTTCGGGTGCAGATAAGGATCAGTTGGAAAAGCTGGTGCAGGAATTGTAGCAATGTAGAAGGGAGGGTGGATGATTGCTAGTTTGTGTATTATGCAATACAAGATACAAGATACAAAATGGAATTGGCTATGCAATAACATGTATCTTTAGCTTTGGGCAGTCTATGGGCCGAACAGCAATATCGTGCGCTTGTTCTTGTCATAAGTAGAACACGTCTAATGTATCCAAGAGAAGAGCATCAAGTTCATTAAAGAGCCTTACAAGAGAAAGAAGAATGCAACGTTTTTTATTTGACTTGCTAATTTAATGCACATTTTTTTGAACAGTTATTATCAACTGAAACCGCGCATTATTATCACCAATCTTGATGAAGCTGTGTCGGGAATAGAAAGGCAAAAGATGTATCATCTTATCATAGAGACAGTAGCTGTAGAGGTGACATTATTATCTAGATAATATCTTCTACAATATTCATTCTCTTGTGAATCTGATAGAGACTGTAGTTAGTCGCCTTTCATTACTCTTCGCCGGACCAATAATTTCAGCATGGCATTTTCAGTCGCGTGCGTCTACAAGATACCCGCAAACAAGAAACCATCGATGCATGCAGAGCGGAAAAGTTGTTGCTATCACTGCCAACAATACAAATTCGCTAACTTATAACTTGGGACTCATCGAAGAGGAGAGACGCACACTTATTTAGTAAAGAGCAGGACACAGAAGATTATCATAAACTCAATATTACATTATTACAATGGCCAGCGCAGCATTATCGACTCAAGTCGCCACCGACGCGGCCGAAGAAGACGTTCATCTCTCCGACGAAGAGCGAGATGAACAAGAGGAGGAGGACAACGTAGAATTCAAGGGATGGGATGAGGGTGGAAAATCTGACTGTGGATACCGTGATTCCTTCCATGACACGCTCATGTCTATTGGTGCTTCGATACACAAGGTGGTTGGGGAGCCCACTGAAAAGGTTAGGAAGGCGATGAAGGGTGTGGGAAATTGGTTTCAGGAGGCGAGTTATGCAGCGAGGGACTTTAAGAGAGGCGAGATGAATATCGGAGAGGAGCTCAAGGGGGATGAGGATGAAGAGGAAGAGGACGAGGAGCCCGAAGAGGGAGACGATGAAAAGCTCGAGACTGTGGCTGAGGAGTCGAGCAAGGCGGATGAGTAAGCAAGGGCACTTTCTAGGAAGCAATGGCATCTCATGGGGTTTTGGAGGTGCAGTTCCCTCTCCTCTTGTATGTGGGAGCTAATTCCTTCTCCATGCAACAAACAAGTTAATATTGTGAGCGAGAAGAAGAAAAAGATGGAAACGTTGAAATAGATGAATAGGGGGATTTATGTGTATAATTGTAGGTATGTGTGTAAGTGCTTCTTGGTGCTTCATTCTACTTAGCCAATAGTAGTTATTACTATCGTGTAATAAATCACAAGATATTCAAATGATGTGATGATAGATTCAAATATGATGCTTCTGTCATAAGGTCTGTGTATTGCTCATGTGTCAACGTACCCTTTCTTATTTCAGGTTGGACGGAAGTGATGTCCTATTTTCGATATCCAAAACATCGAAGTTGGAAATAGACATCATTGGGTGGTGGGCAGGAACCAAATCACCTTGGTGCTGCAGTGCTGGTGACTTGGCTGCCAACACGGATGTAGGTTTGGTCATGATGAGCTATCTTCTTCTTAACACTAACATACCAAGATGATTCCTAAATATAATAACTATTTTGATACTAAGTAATACGCTTTCCCAAAGAACTACAATCAGACTATAATATAGTCCCACATGATGTATAGTGATGACTTGATCATCAGTACCCCTCCTCGTCACTAGGTTCGTCGTCACTAGGTAGTTCATATTCGTCAGATACATCCTCATCAATATCAAGATCATCAATATCAAGGTCAAGGTCAAGGTCATCCGCCTCGAAATTAAACTCTCCCTTCTCAATAGTTCCACGTCTGAAATCTCTCACAGCATAGGAAGCTTCCTGGAAGTAGTTTCCAATTCCTTTCATTTGCATATTCATTTCCTCAGTTGGCTCTCCAAAGAGACCGTGCATCCATGAACCTACGGTCATAAGAGTGTCATGAATGGTGTCAGTATAGCCGCAGTCGGACCGGCCGCCTTCATCCCAGCGGTCCTTGTCGATGCCCTCCTCCTCTTCTACAGATTCTAAATGGTCGGGTACTGCCTCCTCATCAAATTGGTGAGAGTAGTTTTCTGAAAGTGGCTGCAACATGATAATATTATCGAAGCGTGGAAATCAAAAGTGTTTACTGATAGGAGAATTATGAGAAGACGAATGATGCACTTAGAAAAAGTAATACTAAGGTGTCAGTAGGCGCATCTTCTGTGATAATAGCCTTCAAAATAGATGTAGGTAAGAATGAAACATCAAAAATTTAACTCGACGAATTCTGCTGTCGCGTCTTTTAAACGTATGAATTCCTACAGTAGAACCCTAGTATCCTACCACAATGACCAAGTTTGGGAGAAGAGGCTGCCGAAGTTCTTCCGGTCAAATAAGTAAGTGGACATAATGGATCTTCCGTTCATCCGCTGCTAATGACTGTAAAAGTTTCGGGGTAATGCAGAAGAAGAACGAGCGGAAAGAGCATGGGAAGATTAAGTTCCTTATATTCCAGTTGAGGTTTCCATCTTGACAACATTCAGTACTCATCAAGTACAATGTATATCATGAGCTCATGTCAGCGCTTGATGATGCTGTTGACATAGAAAATGTCCAAGTATCAAATATCAAAGGCAACAAAACTGATGTTATTACCATTTTTTAAAAGTCTTCAACGTTAACACATAATAAGAAATTAAACTACCCTGAAATTGCCTCAAGGCGATTTAATTACAGAACCTAACAAAAATCCCAAGGCACATCTCCTCAATTAAACATGAATATGCTCCTCCTCCTAATCACACTTCTTCTTCTTGATCCCACCTTACGTGAGCGCAGCCCCGACAGGGACCGATTCCACCAAATGCTCAGTCCTATCCCCTTTGTGCCTAAGGTAATAGGTGTAAGCCAAGAACATTGCCCCACCAATAAGTCCAATCACCAACATACCAATGAACACCTTGGCAAAGAGAACGGCACCGTAATTCCTCTTCTTGACCCTTGAATAATCAACTTCGGCAGTGGCACGCTTGGCAGCACTGCACACGCCCTCATCGTCATCACCGGCGATATCTTTGCCGTTAACACACTGGTGGGCATCTCCGTACAAGTCGTTACAGCCGCCATTGGAACAGTCTTGGCAGGTGGACTCAATGGAGGAAAAGGTGTTGTAACTAAACGAAGGTGCCGAGTAGCCAGCCTTGACCGTACAATCTTCATCATAAAAGGTACCAATAATCAACCCTCCACTATCCGAACATTGAGGTCCAAGATAATAATCTACACCGTTCTCGGCACCTCCGTAGGTACACTCCAAATAATCCGTCTCATCCCCTCCCCCCGCACCGCCAAGGTAGGTCAATGAACTCTCCAAGAAATTATCCATCTCAGTGGCATACTCCACACTGGCATCACACGTACACTTTCCATTCCCCTCGTCAGTGCACAAACGAAATGTCGCGTAGAGATTATATTGAGCACGGTAGGCACCGTTCACGTAATACGAGTTCCCTTCGACGGCATCGTCGTCACTGGCGATCTTTGTGCGGAGACAGGTGGAGTATTGGAGGGAGTAGCCGGCAAGATTGGCATTGTTGTTGTTGTCATCACCACCCTCGTCTTCTTCACCACCCTCTTCACCGTCTTCGAGGATACGGTGGGAAGCCTCCTTGAGCATTGGGGCAATTGGGTTCGCAGCTGAAGATGAGGCTGCTGCGGTTGCGGCACTGGCCAAGCCCAATAGTGAAACTAGCTTCATCATGGTCGTCAAGATATTATTATAATACAACACTAACAGATGATTCCCTATTCCTACAGCTATGAATATTAATGTTATTATTGAAGATGGTGTATTGTACCAGGTGCATTGCTCCTTTCTCCGCTCACATTCTCTTGGCGGCGCACCGCCATTTTCCATTTGGCGGCCAACGCCTGCAACGCTTGCTTTTTTGTTGGCGTTTCTTCCGAACCTTTTCGTCCTTTACAAGATTCTTTTATGGCGCGCTCGCTCCCCTCTCCATTGTGACAGATATGGCATAATGGTACATTCATGGCACGTTTTGTCACAGATGAAGATGGCATCTTGACTTTCTATTTCACGGCCACGTCACCACACCTCCACTACACACACCGCGGTACATATGGATGGTACTGTCATTGTCAGCTGACGCAGAAAAAGCGGCCTTTTGCACGGTACAGTCATCTTCGTCAGCCAGTTTGCATTACTTGATGCCATAGCGAACTAAAGCAGCACCAAGTAACAACCAACGGATTGCAATCAGAGCAACAAACAATGAAGTTCCTCGCAAGCACCGCCAGTCTCCTGGCCACAACCGCACTATCATCATCGACGACAACCGATGCCGCCAAAGCCCCACATCCACTTCATCCCAAGTTCAGATCACAATTGAAATGTCCCTATGCCGAAAACTGGCTCACCAAAGGTGCCGAGGCGGCTGCCAACGAATTAGGCATTGATATATCATCTACTCATCAACAACAACAGAACAACAACCGAAAATTATTGGGAAGTGATTTACCAATTGCAGGAAGTTGTACCTACAATAACAGCTGGACTGGGGACAAATCGTGCATGAATTTCCATGGAGAGTCGTGGACTCTTGATGCAATGGTGGAACGATGCAGCAGTGAGCAAGATGGAGTTGCTTCTCAAGGTGTAGGATGTGAGGATACCAGTGACGATGTAAGTGGATGGTGTGTCAAGGATGTGAGCACAGCAGCTACGAGTATGATGAGTGCTGCTCCAGAAATGAAGGAGGAGGCGTCGTTGATGATGTTGAGTGCCATGGCATCATGTGATAACAACAAGATGGCCTGTGAAGCATTTGTTCAAGGAAAATTTGTAGCTATTGGTTCATGCGCATCCGGAGCTGGTGGTGGTGGTTCATCCGCATCCGACCAAGCCGACATGACAATGGAAGGTAACAAATGCATCATCGCACCTGGAGCAATCGGTGCAGCTCATCAAGCTGGCTTTTCAAAGGGGTACTCCACCAGTTGTCCCAACACTCCTGCTCAAGACTCACCCTACATGTGGCCATTGAAATGGGCAGCCAACTTTCAAACCAAAAACATGGGATTTGGAAGTGATGACATCAAATTTGAATCACGTGGGAGGACATTCTATGCTTTGGACAAGAATTGGAAGAGGAGTGATACTACTTACCAGCTTGGAACATTGAGGACGGTTGGTCAAGGTCCCTGTGAGAACATTGCTGGTGATTCGGACTCAAATGGGTTTGGATGTGTGTTGAATAATACGGATGGTATGTCAACGATGATTCATAAGGGAGGTACTATGTACTTTATCGATTGGAAAGAAGACACTGCACCGCCGGTTGTAGGTGAAAGTGACGTGTCCAAGATTGAAGGGTGTTCCAAGATTAACATGGCTGTCGTTGGGAACATCCGTTCTGATTGGTACCTTGATAGACGTGGTGATGACACAGATGTTCAGTATCTAGGTGATCAGCATGTCTTTTATCCTGATCCGGATGAAGGTCCTATACCCATGTTGGCGAAGCAATGGAGAAAGAAGGACTTTGCTTCGCAGTACTTTACAATGAGTATGCTGGGCAACCCACCAAACAAGGTTGATAAGATGGCCGATGCATCTGTAGAGGACAACATGCACTGGCCCATGATCTTGAACATTCCTGGAGAAGGATTTGGAGATGACATGCTACAAGTGTACACCAATCACGAACTTTTGACTGATGAAGATGATGATTTGTTCATGCTTGTTGAGAACTATATCGAAAGTGGTGGTGAATGTCCAGAGAATAACAGTTTTAATGGCGATGACGAAATTACTGTTAGTCCTCCCGTACAAGAAGTCCACATTCCATCAAACCTTGAAGTAGAAGAGGCTTCTTGGATGACCAATGAGTACACCTTTTCTCCTGTGTGGCAAGTTCCCATGAGGCCAGTGGTTACAGATATGGGTGCAGTTGCTTCTGTATCGGCTGCCATGTCAAAGCCAGCCACCGAAGTGTCTGATCGTGTAACTGTTGAGTCATGTTACGACGAAGCCACCAAGTCTGTCGATATGAGTTTCCACTTTCATGACATTGATCCTACTGCCAATGGAAGACTTCCTTGGATGGCCATCGGGTACAGGTCATCAGAAGTTTGTGCCATGACTCCTCCATCTGGCGGTGTAACTCCCATTGTCTTGATCACTCATCTTGAAGGAGAGGGTGAAGTGCCCAGGGCTCACTCAACAAGTTTATTGCCAACTGCGAAAACATTGAGCCCTGACGCGTTTGCAAGTATGTACATGCTTGCAAGAGATTTGGGGAGAAACTGACGATCACTCTGATGTCTCGGTAATTGCTCCGCAGGTCAGCAATGCTGCGGTGAGCATCACACGATCGTCCTTGACCACCGATGACACCGTCACACTCAACTTCAAGCGTGTTGTCGGGGAGAAGCCTGAGCAATTGAATCTGATGTATGCCATTGGGATGTCAGCTGAACTTGGTATTCATACGACACGTAAATGCTTTGTGATTAACGCCTTCCCAGCATGCTCCAGCCCTGATGGTGAAGTGAGCGTTGTGGATAGCACGAAGATGGAGGATGCGGCGATCAAAGCTACTCTTGGCTCTTCTTCGACTACTGTTTCGATGGTGTCGACCTTTGTCACGTTGGCCTTCTCATGCATGATTGGAGTGGCTGTATGGTTTTAGACCAATGTAATAGAAAGCTTTTTGTACATAATTGTAACTTATCAAGGTGAAACTTTCTTTTCAAATGCATTGTGTAATGTATCTGCATAGTGGCGATTTTTGTCAATCATGCCTCTTCATACAACAGGGACAGCGGAGACACAACGCGAGCACGCTTTCGTAATTGAGGTGAAAAAGATTGATATGGACAAGGTACCAGCTGCCTATTTGGAGATTCGCATCATTCCTTTGCTAAAATAATTTAGTTATAAATACAGCACCAAATGCAGGCATTGTAGTAGGTCTAAAACTTTTCTGATGGTGTCAACACCATGTCCATGATGAAGTCATGATCAGAAATAGGAATTGTTCCATCCTTTAAAAATTGTTCTTCCAAGCAAACTCCTACAAGCAGCATTTTCTTTTCTGTATCCGTCGCTGCATTCATCTTAGCAATGAATCTATCATAATACCCTTTGCCTTGTCCTAGCCGATGTAAATTACAGTCAAACGCCAACCCAGGTACAATTAACAAATCAATATCTCCAGGAGTTGCAACATTGGAATTGGTCGTTGGTGGCTCGGGTATGTTCCATTTATTGGTCGGAAAGTTGAACAGCTTACCCTCCAAGTTTGATGAATCGCAATTACTATCACAGCGTACCAAATCCATATCACACAGTTCGAAATTCATTCCCACTCTCGGCACATACAAGGTCTTGCCGTCCTCGTTGACCATTCGTTGAATAGCATCCCGTGTTTGTATCTCCCCAAATGGCATGGATAGAAAGAATCCTATCGATGACGCCGCCTCGTATTGTGGTAATTTAAATAATTGGTCGAATACTTGATTGGATTGGGATGTTAGTCTCATTTTTGCTGCATTGATATCGTCGTCAGAAGCAGAGGACGATGGAGATGGGTAGACCGATCGAATACGAGATCGAATTTGTTTACGCAGTAGTTGCTTTTGTTTTCGAATGTCAGTAACATTTTTTGTAGAGTCGCTCATGCTTATTTTCGTGTGCAGTCTTGTAGATGTGAAAGATATACAGCTCTGTCTATAATGGTATGGACGAAGATGAACGCCGCGGATATTCTTTGAATGATTGATTTTGACTCTAGATAAAGCAGATGAGCCAAAGTTTTGGAGTGAAGGATTACAAAAGGACGAAAATAACAAGATCTTCGTATGATGCATCGAATATCGATTCAGCTGCTGCTTAAAAGAAGTTGTATATGAAAGAGCAAGTCTATCCTATCCTGTTTCTTGCAGATGCAGCGGTAGTTGCCGCCAGTCAGGTTCCCTTCGTACGATGTGGAGGCGAATTGCGAAGACAGAGCAATTATGCAGGCAAGTAGATATCGGCTTCCGGCAGCAATAATGTTAGTGGTGGCAGGTGGCAGGTGGCATGAAGATAGAGGAGGGGGGGTCTCAACCTGTCCGCGAAACTGTTACGTACGTAACACCCCGACCACTTCCGCCGCCCGTAGGAATTGAATTCCTACGTACCCTACAGTATGTCTTCAGTAGGTCTCTGTTACGTAACAATGTCACGGACACTCGACATCATACTCGATACTCTAACACCTTCGGAGACCTTTGGCAACATCACAATAACATAAATCAATGGACTACCTTTAACAATTGCTGCTAGCTCCCTACCCTACATTAAGTAGCTTGCCAACAAACAAAGAATCATCTTATCCTCGACATTCTTTTTTTCATGTTGTGGCCACTCAACAATCTTACATGAACCATCTCACATGAAGATGAACCAAGCCAACTCCAATGCTGCGCCAAATTATCAGAAGGAATCAGTACTTTTTGTGTAGAATCCTACTGCAACGAGTTCAAATCAGTTCTAGAGAGCTGCGTCAGCAGAGGGGCCGGCAGTGTTTTGCTCAAGTTTTCTTCGAGTTTGGGTGGGTTGTATACCTACTCCGAAAATACGCAGGTACCTACGTACATATTGGGTAATACCCATCCTATTTTCGGTTGGGTACTTACTACTTGGTTACATACCCAATACCTAGTTGGCCTATGTACGTAATGAGTTGGGTACTTCTTGCGTCTTGGGTATCCTCCACTTCACGTAGGAACTACTATAAATTTGTTCTCATCCTCTATATATTGATCTCTTTGATGCATTCTAGTGCAGCTACCATTATTGCATAATTATATATGTATCAGGAGGAGGGCCGTGTTGTAGTATCCTTCTTCTGGACTCTGGACTAATAGGAGAGAACTACTTTCATTGCAACTTATGGGAGTCAATCAGGATTTACGCAATTTGGGGGATACAGATGAGTGAATGCATTTCTATTACTTACTACGTATCAAACATAACAATACATAATAATATATTTACTATTCATTCTACCTTTTGCGTCGACTCTGTGAGTATGGTGGCTGTAAAGTCGAAAAGAAGGTCTCAGTACTGTAGTTGGTGAATACCCACTGAGGTACCCATAAAGCAGTTACTTAGGTACTTACGTATCAGGTACGTACCCATACAGAAATCGAGCAGTACAACCCAATACCCAAAAAATACATGATACCCAGGTATTTTTTCGGTGGGTACGGAGTAGATAGCCCTGGTTGGAAGATTCTTTCTGCCCATTTTGGATATTGTGAGTACCCGATCTGGTGATGTGTCCTGAGAATGTTACGTACGTTACAGCTCAATTCAAACGCCGCCCGCGAAACTTCACGGACTGTTACGTACGTAACCTGAAAATTGAATCGCCGCCGATATGGTGTTACTTAGCGGAATTAGTTGGTTCTACTTACGAGACCACCCCTCCTAAGATCAGGCACCGCGATACCATATACTAGGGCCGATCCTTCGGTTGTGCACGGACGCGCACCCCAGAGGCGCCGCCCAGGCGCACGTTTTCTGCGCCTTACGGTGAAACACAACGTGTTGTGGGAAGAAATCCAAGATGATCCTCCGTCATGCGCTACTCGTTTTCATCGCCTCCCAGGCATACACAGACACAGCAACAACAACAAGTGTCTATGCCTTCTCATCAGTCAACTCATCCAAATCAACTACGCCTGCATATGCACCGTCGGCATCCTCCAACACCAACAAGGATTCGTTGGCCAGGGTAAAGCAATGGTCCACGTCCTCTCCTATGGTGGACGCGGCCTTCGATGTCCTTTGTAAGGGAGGGACCGTCCTCTGTCCGACGATTGTAGGATACTCCCTATTCGCACTGGATGGCAAGGAAGGAGCAGCTAAGCTTGACAAGGTCAAAGGAAGAGAAAATAAAACCTACGGTGTTTGGGGTCAGGCACCTTCTCTCGATTGTTTAGTGGTCGCAAGGCACCGCTCATGAAGAATGACTTCTGCTCCGACATGTTTCTCTCCTTTGTTTCTTCTGACTCTGTGTCAAATGAAGCCCGTGATCAGCTCAGGATCTCAAGAGCTGTGGGTCCATCGGATGAGGTGGCCATGGTAAGTGTAACTTCGCCCGCTGGTAGCAGTATTATGATTATGCTATTATAATTCATCTAATGCTTTGTAACTTTGCTCCTTGCCTTACGCACAGTGGATCAATAGTGGCCCCGTCTTTGACACCATCATCGAGAAGGTTGAGGCGAAGTACGAAGGCACACGTTATATCCTTGTTAGTAGTGGCAATCTTAGTGGAAACGGCAACCCCAAATCGAGCACTTTTTCTATTGATGCAATCGATGATGAGATTCTCGCACGTGTCGATATGGTGGTTGATACTCCTCACTGGAGTGATCCGGAACTTGATGAAAATGGACGTTGGTACAGCGCTCCAATGTTCGATATGGATTCATGTGCGTTCCGTCGAGTTGGCAAGAACATGGAAACTGCCAGCGTGTTTTATCACTTTTCCATGAGATCGATGTGGACAATTCCCAGGCGATTGATCTGGAGGAGTTCAAGGTCTTCTTCGGGTCTGGTCGAATCGGTAAGGAGCTTGCTAACCTACATGAAGAGGAGGTTGAGACCATGTTTCAGTTGATTGATGAGGACGGATCTGGAGAAATTGATTTCGAGGAGATGTATTCCTTCCTTTCTAGCAACAAATCTGTAAGCTTCAACATCAAGTTCATCTAACCTACAACTCCACTTCTTTGAATGAGCTCGGCCCCTTGACTCAAGCTCAGCCACCGTAGTGGAGGTGGAGGACAATACTTTGTACGAATTGCAAGTACTTTCTGTAACATGTAACACACGCATTTATTGTAGGATAAATTTGCCATCCGAAGAATGCTTCGGGGCAGCACTGCCAATGTGCGTCAAGTAGCTCGTTTGTATTGACTTGACCTTGCACGTGCACACCCAACAAGCAAATGTTCAAGTATTAAATTCATTATGCAATGAAATTATGAGTACATGTGCATTTTATCTAATAAGTTCGGTGTAAGGTACCTTAGTGCCAGGGTGACAAACAAAGGCACTGCTTATCCCACTTTCTTGGATACACTCATTTTCGTGGGTCACAAGAGTGATGAAGCGTGCGCTAATGATGAGGTTGCTGCCAAGAATCAAACGGTTGACGGCTCTCTCCATTCAATTTTGTCGATATGTTTGACGACGATATTTTGAGTTGTGGAAGTCTTCGAATCGGCTCTGAAATGGTCGGCTGCTAAAAAATACTAGAATGAGATACCTAACGCATATCCCACTGATGAGGTGTCATTAGAGTTCATCTTCTGAATCAAGTCCCAATGATTTGATTTTTCCATCTGTAGATACAACTTGTCCAAACACCAAGTCCTCAGGACTCTTCGACTTGGTTGTATTTTTCATTGAACACCACTCATGTTCACACTCGGGTTCTTTAAACGAGGTTTTTGTAATAATCAATTTATCCAGCCCCTCGTCATCAGGCTCATCATCCCATGACGGGGGTATCCGGTAATGTGCGTCCCAACTAAGTTCATCGCCATCCCAGTCTACGGGATAGTAATGGGTGAAGAGGCTTGAATACCACTTGCCATTGTAACGTTTGGGTCTGCCATGAAAACACTTACTGGACTCGTACAGTAGCATGTCGCCTGTTTTCTAAGTAGACTTCATGAGTATTTCCTTCGAAATCCTCTATGACCAACGGCTTATATAATAATGATGATCATATCATATCGTGTTAGACATCATGGAATGCAAGACCGACAAGCAAATTGTAAAGTTCAAATCTTACCCACGGTTCTCCATCTGGATCATGTCCGACATGCAAAATACTCGAGATTATATGCGTTGTAGTTTCATCTATGTGCATTTGCAGGTTGGAATGATTCCTATACACTCGCAGACCGTAAGCGGTGTTCCCTTTCAGTTTTACTCCTGACCACGCCTCGTGGATAGGCAACAACTCCTCAAGCGCACGCTGGTTTAATTGTTCATTTGGAATCATGAGAGGGAATTCAAGCGGATTTTCGTCCTTTAACTTCTGCACATGAACATGCCTGTCATATAATGCTTCGAAGTCCTCACTATCTTCATATTCCTCGTCATATTCCTCATCATGAAACAATTCAGCATCTTCTACCAGTAAGTCCTCGGCATGTCGAAGCCCGTTCATCAAGTTCTCATGCAGCGCATCAACTAGCGATTTTGGTGCCTTTGTTAAACCCCATCCGAACTCAGTAAAGTTGGGCGACATTAGCGCTGAATGCACAAGGCAAAGATACGCATTATATGCTTCTTCCGTATCTTCCAGAAGAGCAGTCTGGTTGAAGCGCCTCTGGTGATTTGATCGCCAGCCTGGGGTGTTGGGCACGTATTCGTTTGGAGCGGGAGGCCATTGGTGCTTCCGCTTATGATATTCTGCAACTCGTTCATCTTCGTATTGTTCACCTGAAGCAAAGGAGGCCGTGCTGCTTGATTATTTGCTGTCATCATCGTACTTTTATTGTTGGTTCACTGCGATAGGAAGCAGATCTGGGGTTGTCCGGAACATTTTTTTGGTTGTGAGTGGAGGGAGAGCGCGCAGCGCGCAGGCCAAGAAATCGAGAAGTCCCAAGATCCATAATTTCCGCTCCTCACTCCGTCCTCTTCTTCAGATTGACAAGAGGATGAAGGATGAAGGGGTGGTGGCAAAGCCAGCGGGCGCATCAAGCTCAGAAATGCTAATATTGTTGTTATGGTGATTTACATATATATATTATTGGAAGGCAGCAGCTATCTCAACTGTTGCTTTACAAAATGATACAGCCGCAATCAACGGAACTGAGCGACTGGAAAAGAATATTCAGAGTCTGGCTCGAGATAACTCCAGCGGCTCATACACTGATTGTAATCACGGGAAGGCAAATGTGTGGCAAATTCAGACCACTGATTTCCAAAGACAACCAAGGTCACAAGCATCATGTCTTCGTACTCCGACCATGGCTCGAAGTACTCGCCTAGTGCGATGAATTTTGCATAACTTTGCAGTATGTCTATGAACTGATCCCTGTGGTAGGTGTCTCGAAACCAAGTTTTGTGGAAACTTTCACTAATCGCTTCTGTTACCACCTCCTCAAATCTATGAACATTTTGCTCTCTCATAAGTACTCGAGTATTGTTGATCACTTCCAATGCAGCATTTTTGATGTATGGTACACGAAAAGGCGTTTCAGCTACCTTGAGAACAACTTCTTGCATGTCTTCTGGGAGATTTGTTTCCTCTTGTGGCTCATCCGATCCAACAAGATCGCTTTGTGGCTCATCCGATCCAAGATCGTCTTGCACGTCTTGCAGCTCTTCGTCTTGTGGCTCATCCGATCCAAGATCGTCTTGCACGTCTTGCAGCTCTTCGTCTTGTGGCTCATCCGATCAAGATCGTCTTGCACGTCTTGCAGCTTCGTCTTGTGGCTCATCCGATCCAAGATCGTCTTGCACGTCTTGCAGCTCTTCGTCTTGGGCTCATCCGATCCAAGATCGTCTTGCACGTCTTGCAGCTCTTCGTCTTGTGGCTCATCCGATCCAAGATCGTCTTGCACATCAATCTCTTCAGTTCCAGAGCATTTGCATTGAATGTCTAGAGAGCGAGCATATTTCTGCCAGGAGACTTCTCCCGTTCCGTTTCGATATTCACAATCTGGTTTATGATCTCTTCGGTTTGTTTTAAGACAGAACTGCCGCCAATGTGGATTGTTGGGGTTATCAATATCTGTCTCTCTTATTGTGACCCACGCAGTTTCGCCATGGACGCTGGGTATATCAACACAGAAAGAGCCGGTTTTGACAAACTCCTCTGCCTCTTCAATAAACGCATTTATGACATTCTGATGCATATAGAATACTTCACTACTCACTCCAGCAAGGCAAGACATATGTCTTCCACTAAAAGATTCCAGAGAACAGCGGTAACAAGCATATTTGAGCAAATCCTCTAACTCCTTCACCTTATCATCGCATAGATCATTAGTGCCAATAAATATCATTTGGGCAAACCGCCCTTCGCTTTGGTGAAGGGTCTTGATTCGTTGAAAAAGATATTCATCAAGAATCATACCAACTTTCACCCTCAATAGACGGTCATCCCTCTTGCTCTCATTTCTTACACAGCTAAAAAGCCGTCTAATATCTTCCTTGATATCATCACTAAGATGCGAAAATTCCTCTCTCTGAAATTCCTCTTCAAATCTAATTCTTAAATCGTCATCAAGCACAGGGTCTCTACCCCACACTGCAAAATATATTCCTTTTGTCTGCCCAAAATGTTGGTGGTCTTTCAACCAGCTTTCAGGGCGACAGATGTCCATGCAATTCAGCATCTCAGACACGTCAACATTTTCCGTGGTCAGAATTGCTTTTATCAAGTGAGTGTCATCTTTTCCACCATCATTGAGTACCTTTTCCTCTAGAGCACGCGTTTTGGTCAACACGGTACGCAGGTTATATCGAAGTTGTTGTGTATGAGCATGATATTTGGCATGCTTGGTTAATGTTTCAGCTGAAGGAAAGTTTGACACAAATTCATCAAAGGCGTCATTATCCATATTTTTGTCCAAATTTCCAAGGTATTCAAAGCATACACTAACATCTTCATCGACCACGCCCTCAAACAAATTCCATGCGTGATGGTTGTTATGATCATCAACATCCAAAGGCTGCTCTATCCTTCTGCAGCCTTAGCAGCAGCAGCACCACCATCGTCATCCACCTCCGTGTCCTGGCACCATTGGATTCATTGTTGTTGTGTACTCTCTCAGATGCAGCGGCGTTGACCCGCACATTGCAACCACTTGTCGCCAAAGGCTTGTGAAATCTTTAATTGACGCGTGGTCGTGAGAGCGCTTATTGTTTCTTGTGTGCCGTTGTGTGTTTCAATTTCGCATTCTCCTCTGGCTCATGAGAACTTGACAGGTAATGCATTTGTTGGTGCGAATGTCGCCGGAGAACTGGAGGGCTTAACATCAGTGAACCTTGATTATTGGCATCATCGGCGTTTTTCATGGACTGCCGCCTCTCTTCGGACGATGAGATTATTATCATCATGGGAATGCGAAAGCCATTTTCCGCGTGTTGCAGCCGACGTTGTTACTTGGACTGCTGGGGATGCTTGCGGCTGTGATTTTTCCGGAGTTTTACGCTGCGATGACATTGCTAGGGATGCAGGGGTCTTCTCTATCGCTATATTGAGATGAGGCAAATAATGCAGTATGATATTATAATGTTCATGCTGGTATCCAACAAGGCTTGATTTTTGACGGCTTTCTTGGCTGTGAAGATACTTCCCAGCAAAATTCGAACACCGCCGAACTACCCGCCATACCACACAATAACACCTTCGACGTTGATACCATTAGAACGTACTGCTGAAACCTGCCTAAACAGTACCAATCATCGCCATGCCTCAGAATATTAATCAGGAACGGGAACAGGTTGTCAACCTCTTCTTCGTCTTCACTGGTGAGTGGCCAAGATCCTAGATCCGTCTCTCTTTCAGCTGTTTGAAGAGATAGTAATTTCCGATATACCCCCGGCAGCCACAATAGATCGCCTGAAAAGTGAGGTATTTAATAGCAGCCCCATTCTAATGGAACTGGTTGCAAAATTAGAGGATGATTTGCAGAAGGTCATAGAAAATTCAAAACAAGATGAAAATGATGGTGGGGCGGAAGATGAAAATTATCACGGCGGTGTTAAATCTGTGGATGTGGATGAGCGAATAACTGTCCGAGGGAAAAGTCTCGCCACGTTCCGTAAGAAGAGAGCTGGGTAAAAGAAGGCCCAGTCGAAAAAGCGAAAGGTTGGATTGGATGGCTCAAAACTAGACGACACATATTTAGCACAACTTGCAGGGGATGACGATGAAGAGTGGGAAGAGCAAACACCACCAAAGAAGAAGAAAAAAGAATTTGGGCAGAGTGCAGCACTGATGGATGTACAAATCAAGCTAAGAAAGGAGGAGTGTGCTTCAAGCATGGGGCAAAGAGGCGAGCACAAAACTTTGCAGCACTGATGGATGTACAAATCAAGCTCAGAAAGGAGGAGTGTGCGTCAAGCATGGGGCAAAAGTCAAACTTTGCAGCAGTGATGGATGTACAAATCAAGCTAAGAAAGGAGGATTGTGCATCAAGCATGGGGCAAAGCGCAAACTTTGCAGCACTGATGGATGTACAAATCAAGCTAAGAAAGGAGGAGTGTGCAAAAAGCATGGGGCAAAGGTCGAGCGCAAACTTTGCAGCACTGATGGATGTACAAATCAAGCTCAGAAAGGAGGAGTGTGCGTCAAGCATGGGGCAAAGCGCAAACTTTGCAGCACTGATGGATGTACAAATCAAGCTAAGATAGGAGGAGTGTGTGTCAAACACGGAGCACAAGTCAAACTCTGCTGTTAGTTAGGATGATAATATTATATAATATTAGTTGTGGCTGAAAAGCAACGATAGATGATATTGCGTAGGGCTGGTCTCTCTTATCACATAGGAAATTATCGCAAATAATGGAAGAAAGATGAAAATAATGGCAACGGCTGCTGTTGGTGAAAAGAAACTCATTATTTGCCTACATACCCAACTGAAACTGAAACTAGACGAGTTCGTTGGCTTGGTTGTTGGTTGGGGGGGGCGGGCGGCAGCTACATACTTACAACTTACAATAAATAGATACCAGCGTCTGATATGAAGATCTTCTTCCCATGATGACGTCACATGGGTGTCACAACGATAGAGAGAAGAGAGAAAGGCCAAGGTCATTTTCATTTCATTCAAGTTCACGCCACGGCCGGCGGTCGGCGGCCGCGTCCGAGAGCAAAATGGTACAATAGGGTGTATCAGCCCTGCAAAGCAAGCCACATCTTCCAAAACCAAGAGCAGGTGGATATACACTTATACAATAATACAACTCTCGTAGATCATTTGCACTTGCAGCTATAATATTAGTCTGTTCTCGTACATGGTAATCTGATCGTTTTGACACTCTGAGGAAGAGAGTACAAAAAAGACCATAAATTGTCACAAGGCAGATTAGACAACTCAACAACATCATGAGCATCAGCAACAACTATCCATACAGCCGATCAGAAGAATGTTCATGGCAGCCCGAAGAAGCAGCCCGTCGACTGGGCGTGCTCTCCTCTGGCTCGTCCTCATTCTCAATCAGTACTACCATCACTGACTACGATCCACTCATCTCTTCACGAAACGAGTCGTCAAAAGCAGACAACTCCTCATTACTCACTCGAGGACGAGCCACTATGGACATACGGACCCTACGTCATACCTTTGGTTCCAATTCCCTCCACGGAGATCACAGTCACGACGATGACCCCAACAATCCACAGTCGGCATCACCAATCAAACAATTCACCAAACAAATGTCCGACATACTACTTCCAATCCTATCCGCCTTTACCGATCAACTCAAAGAACCGCTCATCATCATGCTACTCTTCTCTGCGGGCATTTCCCTCTTTCTGGGGAATCAAGCAGATGCCATATCCATCGCACTAGCATTGACAATTGTATCGTTAGTAGCAGCAATACAAGAGTACAGATCGGAAAAGGCATTGGAAAAATTGGGTGATTTGGTCCCACACACTTGCACTGTGGTAAGAGATGGGAGGGCAATGGATCACTTCCCAGCGGTGGACTTGGTAGTGGGGGATTTAGTTGTGTTGAGTACTGGTGATCGAGTTCCGGCGGA
This sequence comes from Skeletonema costatum, assembly GCA_018806925.1. Classification (NCBI taxonomy): domain Eukaryota; phylum Bacillariophyta; class Thalassiosirophyceae; order Thalassiosirales; family Thalassiosiraceae; genus Skeletonema; species Skeletonema costatum. Next base: position 91,571 of record JAHBBA010000450.1, on the reverse strand, counting down.
TGTCCGATTGATTGATGGGGTGGAGGTGCAGGTGAATGAGAGTTCTTTGACGGGGGAAAATTCTCCGGTGAATAAGACGGGGATGGCGTTGGCGGTTACTACTGGGGGGGCTAATACGCATCATGGTGGACATCCGATACCGTTGACGGAGCAAACGAATATTGTGTTTATGGGGACACTTGTGGTAGCGGGGAGGGGACGTGGATTGGTTGTGGCAGTAGGGGAACGGACGGAGTTTGGTAAGGTTGCCAAGGAATTAAAGGAGGTGGAGGCACGTAAATCACCGTTGCAAATCAAGATTGATGAGTTGGGAAGATTGTTGGCACTTGCTAGTAGTGCAGGAATTGCAGTCATGGCATTAATAGGATGGTTACTGGGACGTCCATTTTTGGAAACCGTCACTGTGGCAGTTAGTTTGGCTGTAGCGGCTATTCCGGAGGGATTACCAATTTGTGTAACTGTGACATTGGCATTGGGTGTGCTTCGGATGTCTCGTCATGCTGCAATTGTAAAGAAGCTTTCTGCGGTTGAAACGCTTGGTTGTGCTACTGTAATTGCTTCGGATAAGACTGGCACATTGACGCAGAACGAGATGACTGCACGAAGTATGTTCTGTTTGGCGTTCCCATCGTTGAGTTTTGGTTTGACTGGAGTAGGATATGATAGAAAAAAGAGTGGAGGGTATTTGATGAGAAGTTTGTCAAGTGACGAGCAGTTGATGAGGGGAGATGGTAATCAATCGTCTCCGGATCAGGGAAATAGAAAGTCAATTGAAGTTACAGAAAAGTGCCCTGAATTTAATGCCCTCTCCGCACTATTTGGGACTGCCAGTATTTGCAACAATGCAAGTGTCACCAACAGCGATGACGGCGTTCATATGGGCCAGCCCACTGAAATTGCGTTACTTGTGGGATCTGAAAAGGCTAACATTTCCGACCCACGTCCGAACTATCACCGTTTGCAAGAGATCCCTTTCAGTTCTGACCGGAAGCGAATGGAAGTGAAATGCAGACCAGTTGGCGGTGCTCATACTTGTACAGCGTTTTCACTTTCAGCTCGTCGGTATCATCATCTCAATGGGGATGCTCCAATATCAACAGATGGTTCGCTTTACTTTGTGAAGGGCATGCCGGAGAGCATACTTGGTGAATGTCAAACACACACTGCACACGACGGATCGGCCGTTCCATTGACTGAATCGGGAAAGGCACGTGCACTAGCTGAATCGAGAAAAATGGCAGGGTGTGGCCTTCGTGTGCTTGCCATGGCGTATGGTCCATCGCTAGAAAATTTAACATTTGCTGGTATAGTCGGACTTGAGGACCCTCCACGAGAGGGCGTGGTGGAGAGTGTCGCCCACTTGGAGAAAGGTGGCGTGAAAGTGATCATGGTGACGGGTGATAGCCGAGAAACCGCCATTGCAATTGCAAAGCGTTGTGGTATCCTCGGCGGAACTAAGTCTATCAATGACGACAGCTCGTCTGATAATGGCCGACCTGCAGTCATCAGCAACAAACGTGGTTCCTTTGAAGATTCAGGGACGGAGGATGAATTTCTTGATCTGAGTTCTTCTACTTCATCTACATACGACATTGAATATGGACAGCATGCACTCAGTGGTGCCGAAATTGACGCCATTGGGGCCCATAACTTATCTGATAGTATCATTGGGGTCAAAGTTTTCTACAGAGTTGCACCAAGACACAAGTTAGCATTGGTGAGAGCACTTCAAAAGCGTGGAGAAGTTGTCGCAATGACTGGCGACGGAGTTAATGACGCAACAGCGCTCAAAGCCGCCGACATTGGTATTGCAATGGGCAAAGGAGGGACAGATGTTGCCAAGGAGGCAGCAGATATGGTCTTGGCTGACGATAACTTCACAACAATCACACATGCAATAGCTGAGGGCAAGGGCATCTTCTTCAATATACGCAATTTCTTGTCCTTCCAATTATCCACATCATTTGCTGCTCTGGCAATGGAATCTGTAGCAACTGCATTCAGAATGCCTTCGCCACTCAATGCGATGCAAATTCTTTGGATTAATATCATCATGGATGGTCCACCAGCACAGTCCTTGGGGGTAGAGCCGGTGGACGAGAGAGTTTTACGTGCAGCGCCAAGAAAAGTCACAGATCCTATCGTAACTCGTGCTCTGTTGATTCGAGCAGTCAGCAGCGCAGCGCTCATCATGACATTAACGCTCTGGGTATTCTCTGTTGAGCTCGATGATGGACACGTCACTCGCAGAGATACGACCATGACATTCATGACGTTTGTCAACTGCGATCTCTTTAATGCATACGCCTGTCGATCATCCGACAAGTGCTTCTATGAGATCTCACCCTTTAGCAATCCTTCGTTCCTATGGGCAATGTTGTTTTCCGTAGCTGGACAGTTTTGTGTCATTTACTTCCCTCCTCTCCAGGAAGTGTTTCAGACAGAGGCACTGTCATTTAATGATTTGATGTTGATTATATGCCTTTCATCCACAGTCCTCTTGTTGGATACAATTCGAAAGAAGTTCCTGAAACAATATTGTACTGATGGCAAAAGGCGTCGATCTGTATTCTCTAGATTAAAGGGAAAGAAGCCTGGTAAGAGACGCTTGAGAAAAGGTCGGACTCATCCAGGAGGGGCAAAAAAGAAGGCATCTGACATAAGTCAAGCGCCTCCAAGCGGTGGCCTGAGGAACAGAAGTAAGGAAAACGTCGTGTAAAGTAAGACTTTGTTTGCTAATCATAAGTATGTTTTACAGGTTTCGAGCTAGATCGGAAGATTTCGATGGATAGGAGACATCATTTCGAAGGAACAATGTCCTGTAAATCGGTAAATCCTGATTCAACACTGACACTTCTCTCTCTGTAGGGATGCCAAGCGGATTAGCAAGTCCATATTCTTCTTCTGTGCCATCAACAATCTTGCAATCATCATCATCACAATGTTCATCAAAATAAACCAAACCATCATCCTCAACAAACTTTTCACGCATTGCCTCAAGAGCTTCCTTAATATCACTCTGTAAAAACACCACTCCACCCTGATTCATAAACTTTGCCAACGTAGTCACCAATGCAGGAGTCACAACTCGACGCTTCGTATGTGACTTCTTAAAGTGAGGATCCGGAAATTGAATCGACACAAACTTCAAATCATTATTGCTACCACCATCACTATCAGCAACTTCCTTCTCTGCCGACTCAGTGTACAAGGATAAAAGTCGATCCAAATCAACATTGGCATTACATCCAACGAATGATAACTTTCCACTCAATCCACGTTTTTCAACACGATTTTGTGCATATTGACTGACACCTGGTCGAATCTCGAGTCCCAGGTAGTTCATTGTCGATGGAAGCCATTCGTCCGTCGTATCGGTGAATAACCTAGTATTATTCATGTACGTATCTGTCCCATCTGGATAGTCATTTCCATGACGTCGTCCTACCAATTCTAGGAGGAATCCTCCCTTCCCACATCCAATATCTAGATATAATGGCAAATTGACATTTGTGAAATCACTGTAGGGCCAATTTTCGGGGAGGTCAGTTGGCATTTGAAATCGGCGTGAGAGAGGATTGACATGTTGACGGAAGCGAGAGAAGGCTTTGGAGGAGGGTGCGCGTTGGGTTGCGAGAGACCATGGTGGCATGTACCTTTCTTCCTCTTCTTCTTCTTCTGCGTTGCTGCTGTCATCATCGGTTTGTACTGCTTGTGCTACTTTGGCTTGATGCTCTTCATTTGCAATGTCTGCTGCGGCGGTAGCAGCTGTAATTAGAGTAGTTGAAGCCTCATTAATGCTGGAAGTAGTATCGTTGCTGCTGTTGTCTTGTACTTTGACAGTTCCAAACCCAGCCTTTTGTCGCCAAATCTCTACAGCTTCCTTCGTTACAGCATATCGTGCTGTTTTTGCTGCTACTCTTGTCGTCGCCAAGGAGCTAATACCTCTATTGAATGTGAATGAAGCTGCTTTGTGAGTTATTGACGTGCAGCTTAGTGCGAGGAAGAGAGCCATTTGCACTGATAGCATGGAGTACGCCGCCATTGTGATGATGTGTAGTTAGTGCGTTTGTGGTGATGGGAGAGTAGGAGAGTTGGAATGCCCACGTAGATATCCAACGGACGGAATTAGTATAATGTCTTTCTACGTCGGAACAGTACAAAAGCTCGATCGAGAACTCTTATGCCATTTTCATTTTTGTGAGAGAAATCCAAATCTGCTGCACCATCAATCATGCTGTTGTTGCTATCATATTATTAGAATCTAAACAGCTGTGGGCTCTTGTCGCATATAAGAAGATAGCATAGCAGCACCAACAACTAGTTGACGTCAAATCCGCCTGCCTCATCATGACAAGTCGAAGAAGAAGCCTGGCAATGCTAGTCGCAGCTCTGATGTCATATCTTGTGTCATCATTTACATTTTGCAATCTTTGTCACCGGCATCAACATCGATCAAGGACAACCCATCATCCTACGGCTACGCAATTACAATCATCTAAAATGCCTAGTATCAGCACACGAAAATCAAAGACGAGACGACGAAGGCGACGAAAGCACTATTACATTGTCCCATGTTACAATGAAACAAATACAGCACTTCTCAATGACATGACTCTCTTTGATACTAATAGTGAAGAAAAAGATGACGATGATGATAACAACCCAATGATGAAGCGATACTTAGAGTCAAGAGCAAGCCCGTTTCCGACAATGCCGTCTTCTCTGTTTTCGAATCTGGCACAAGCTCAATTTGAGCTGTTATCCAATTCATTAGTTCACAACACTGCTGTCGATGATACATCAACTACAACATCCAACAATAATACCATCAAAGCAGGAACAACCAAAATAAGTTCCATGGCACTCTACCTCCCCAAAGAAAATAGCAACACTGGTCAATTAGAATTCGTACCAGCGGTAACCTACCCCAATCCATCCTCCGAACGTGTCTTTATCGCTAGTGATTCGTCGAATAGTGGGATACATCAACCTCCAGTCATACCCTCCATGGCAATTTTGGGATTACCGGGATTCTTCAAGGCGAAGGATTTGATACCTACGTATCCATTTGTTAGTTCTTCTCCACCCGATGAAGAGGAGGATGAGAATAGCAATAATACGGATAATGAACATCAGTCATCGTCGTCTCAACAACGAGATATGATGTTTACCACAGCTTCACCGGATAGTAAGATTGGTGTGAGTGTTGTAGAAGAGATACCATCTGGATCAGTATTGGCCTCATCATCAACCGCAAATACAGGTGACGATAACAATGTTGTATCACCATTATCAGTAACACTCTTCAGTGGATTAGAAAACACTAGGCGTTCTAATGATATGGCCCAACAAAGGTCGCGATGGCAAATCCAATCAATGGAAGTGGTCATCCAATGACAAACTTCAAGTATCACGTGCTGCCAGGTCACTTGCATTAGCATTATCAATGGATAAGGAGCGAGTATCATCTCAAATATCATCCGAACAGTTCCAGGTTGCCATGGCAGATTCGTTGCATCAGGTAAAGTCTCCTTTGCAGGCATTACGAACATTTGGTAAGTTGTTGCAACGACAATTGGCAGAAGAGAATAGTGCAGTGTCGTCTGGTAGTGGTGGTGGTGGAGTGACTTCTTCGACAGGAGGAGGAGGAGGACCAACGATGTGGAGACAACGACAATTGTTCAAACTTGCAGAGAACATGGCTGCTCAAGGCGAACGTGTTGTAGATTTGATTGAACCGATGGATATGTTGGTGAATTGCCCATTTACACTAGCTTCATAGCGTTGGAGTAGTCTTCGGGTGAAATTCGTGTTACAACGTACGTGCCGATAACTGGCGGCCTCTTTTTATCAGGTCGCTTCACAGTCGTAATCCTCACTGTATCCCCCACATTAGATGGGAGATCAGACAATTTGACTTTTACCTTCCCTTCCTGATAATGAAATTGTCCGATATCTCCGCGTCCTTTTCGACTCTTGTCATTAGGTCCATACCTGAGGTCTGACAGGGACTTGACTACTCTCGTCCCATATGTCTCGTCGTCGTCGTCTTCCTTCGTCACTCTAAAGAACATATGTTCATTACCTTTCCTGCCACTGCTTACACTGTTTCCATTGAACGTCTTGGCCATCTCCAACCTCGCTAGGGCAGCTGTCCAAACATCTACATTTGATTCAGCTTCCTTCTTGATCTGTGCTATACTGACCGTCCTAACATCTAATCGCTGCACCCTGAAAATGAAATGATTATGGACATCCACTCGATGATCACGGATCTCGCCAATCTCCATATTGGTCACGTTCGGAACGTTTCCAACAGTATGCGCTAGAGATCCGGGTGCTCCCAACGCTTGCCCTTGGTTGTCGAAATTCTTTTTTGCACCAATCAGCATTGAACAGTAGCAAACAATCTCCCACTGTTCACTGCCAGGTTCCTTCTCAGAGTACACGGCAAAGTTGTATGAAGCACCGAAGAAGCCAATGCTCGAACGAACATACCCAGACATCTTTTCCAAGCCTAATACACATCGTTGTTTGTTCTCCTTTCCATCTTTCGCCTGACATAGTTCAAAGAAATGAAATTTCTCCTCAGGTGCTTTGTATGATTCTTTACTGGGAGGTGGAAACAATGATTCAAGGTCTAACGGAATATCATCGCTGTCGTCGTCTTCACTGAACAACGAGTAGTTCTTCGCCGCTGTATCTCTCTCGTCATCCAGCTCGGTATCTCTCTCGGCATTGAATTCTGTCAATGCACTCCCAGATTCAGCTTCATGGAAATCAATGTCTTTGAGGATGCAAGTCGCACTGACTGCTGCGTTTTCACCTGCTCCAAAGGTTTCGTAATTGTCATTCATCGCGGTAGTAGCGGGGGCGTCATTGGTTTCTGCTGCTGCTGCCGTCGCCGTTGCTGTGCTTCGACTTGACCTTCTTGGCTTCTTGGCCACCGTCTCAGCGGCCGCAGCAGATTGCTCATCAATGAGACGCTTGGGCTTGTTGAGTGTCCTGGAAGGTTTGACCATTGTGTAGGATGATTTGATTGAATGGGTGTGAAGAAGAAGAGTGCCTTGCGAGGTGAGATATTGAATTTGATCTTTAGTACCATACTGGTACGAAGAATTAGGTACGCATTATCAGTACTCTCTACCTACGTACCTCGCCATTGCCCATTGCCCATTGATTGCCATTGCCAAAAAATCAACTTCATTTTGCACAGCCGGCCCACAGCGCTAGCTTGGTTGCGGCGAGCTTCCATGCATCCATCATAATATCAATCTATCCATCCACAATTTCGACAACAACAATGTCTAATCAAAGCTTCAAGTTGCCAATTCCCGACTATGGACTTGTAATCATGGGTAAGCATAGCAGTGGACACAATGACAATTCCAACTTGAAACATTCCGTAACAAATACAAATGACGAGATCAGGGGTGTCGTTGTTGGCATTGATGTAGCAGTAAACCCAAACAAGGTGGAAGGAGAGAACTGGTTGAAAAGTTTGAAGGAGCGTAATAAAAAAATGAGTGTGGATGAGTGGAAGAAAGAGGTCCGTGCTCAAGGAAGTGAAAAAGTGATGAAGGATGCAAAGAAAGATCTTTACATTCGTGTTGTAAACGTGGCAGATCCAGACGAAATCAGAAAAGACGTTATCGAAATGCTGGTGAAGCTACAAACTGACGAAGGAGATCCGCTAATGCCTCTGCATTTTGAAAATGGTGATTCGTGCTCCACTGGAGGATATTCACAAAGAGCCGAATCCCTTCTCTGCAGAATCCCCTTCTTCAAGAATTTCTACAAGATTGTCAATAGGAGCTTTGACATCAAGCAGACATGGTGTCGTGCGAGTGTGGAAGGTACCCATGACAAGCATAGCGATTCATTTAGCAGGGGAGCAACCCATCGTATCATTTTATCTATCAATTCCTATGGTAAAGAGATGCATTTTAGTTACTAAATGCTACTTCTGATATGCGGGAGGGGGGGGTGGTTGGAATATCATAAATCGTAGAGAAATTGCATTAAATTCATATGTAAAACGGATAAAAGATCTTGTCCAATGTTGGTGAATTCTCCTTATCTATTGAGAGGAGATGTCAAACAAAAGGTGCCAACGACTGGTGTGGTCTTGAGGTCATCGTTTTTACTTCCGAATGGTAGTAGTTATGGTGATCAAGCATCTACAACAACAACAACAACAACATCTATCTCTGCTGCCTTGGAGTCAGTACAATCATCACCAGTCCTTGGCGATTTTCAAATGGAGCTAGCCTTTCCTCAAGATGTGCTAGGGTCCACAGTCTATGCATCACAAATGGTGTCAAGAGAAAAGGGAATCAATTTCGATGCCGTGGGCTTTGAACCAGATGCCGAGTTACCAGCGTGTCTCATATCGTCGAAGCAACTTCAAGAGGCCGTGTCGAATATTCTAGACAATGCAATCAAGTATGTACGTCGGAGGAGAAAAGGTCCTGGACGGCCAAGGATACCTCAGGTCAAAGTTTCTATCACTGCAAATGAACCTCCGCTTGGAGCGGGATGTACTATTTGGGTGGAAGATAATGGTCCTGGGATACCCGAAGGAGAGCGCAAGAGTGTCTTTGAAAGAGGATTTCGAAGTAGTGAAGTGCGAGATGAAGTGAAGGGAAGCGGGCTGGGATTGTCAGTGGCAAAATTTTGGCTCAACCGAATGGGTGGAAGGATTGAGTTGCTTGAGAAAGGTGGTCCATCCAAGTTGCAAGGGACTACTGTGCGCATCATCTTATTCAGAGATCCAGAGAGATAGACATCGTGATGTTAAGATACTAATAGTACAATCTCCAGCTTAATGTTATCGATTCAACATGAGTGAAAACTCATCGAACTCAATTTCTCCGGATCCATCACTATCAATCTTATTGATGAGATCCTCAATATCACAAGTTAGTCCGAAATCATACTTGATAATCTGTATCATTGTTTCCCTTCTCACATGTCCACCCTTGTCCGGCTGACCTCCACACGCAACATACGCATCAATCATATCATTCTCATCGTCAAAGTTCTCAGCTCGTTTCTTTTGACTTTCAACAACCTTGACGAATTCTCCGAAATCAATGCTTCCACTCATGTTTTCATCGACTTCACTTATCATGTGGAACAATTCATCTTCGGTCGGGGCTTGTCCCATTGCTTCGAGGACCTGTCGAAGCTCCCACACATCGATTGTTCCACTTCGGTCCTTGTCGAATGCTAGGAATGCTTCTCTGCAGTTGTCGATATCTTCTTGAGAAAGAACCATCTTTTCGCTTTAGTGAGGGAGGCGTTCGAGTGAAGCGATGGAGAGCTCTTTCTGGCAGAGAATTCTTGCCAGGAATTGAAATCTGCTTTTTTTGCAAGATGAGGCCTTTGCATGGCTTCTTTCAAAATCTTCGCCCGAATCGATCTAGCTGCTTGCCCAGAAACGGAACATCATCGTCTATAGGACATAGAAATGTTAGTCTTCATATTTGCATCGATCTGAGAGGATCCAATCCATGTCGAAACGGATCTGAGTTGCAAGCAGCAACAAGCAACTCTGGGTGACGAAAATACGGAAAAGAAATAACATACAGACATTCATTTCTATCACATAATTTATCGTAATTCTACATTATGTGCATATCCGCTTTACCTACACTCCTTTGCTGCGTACTTCCTACTTCATCATCATCGTAGTTTCAATGCCACTCTAATAATCGTCCTATTCCATCTTGGCCGCCGAAATTGTCGCTTTCTTCATCGCTTGCTCCCAACCATCTCTTCCTATCACTATCTCTTCCTTTTAATTATCAACCATGATATTTATCATTTCGTGTTCCATTCTCAATGAGCAATTTCAATGGATCTCATTATGCTATATTCATATTAAGACGGACGTTGGGGGAAGGGTTGGCTTCCGAGATGATACAGGCATCTCCGTTGCGGGCTCCACTTCTATTCCACCACCGACATGAAACGCTCCTTCTTCCATTGTCATTACTGTTGTCATTACTGAAGTTGAGATGAGTGTTGGCTTCGGCGTTGGAGGTGTCGTAGTTGGTGAAGACGTCACAGGCAATTCAGTCTCACCAATAAAGACAAGAGCGGTAGTTGTAATTGTAGTTGGTGTTAGAGTTGGTGCAGATGTTGTGGACATACTGAGCGACATGTTACGATCAGTAGACTTGTGCAGCATCGAATCAGCGCTGAGTTCACGCGGAACTCCCATGAAGGGATCAAAGTTATCAGTGTCCCTTGTGGAGCCTCCTCTCAAATGAGTGGAGCTATTTGAAGAAGAGTGTCGATGCTGCATCCGCTTCCGTATTGGCAGTGATGCAACGTCGGTAGCAGCAGCGCTACAGAACGATTGGAGGAGGACAACAAGGAGCAGTTGACGGGTGAACAACATCATGATGGCTTAGAGGTGTTTTTTGTGTGGTAGGTGGAGTTGGAGTTGAGCATGAGTATTCATTGGGTTTTAAGCCGCCACCTCACGTTCAATTATTACTGTAGGATGGCATCTGTGGTAATATAAGGACTCTAAATGGAGTCGCCGCATCCTTGTTCACATTGGCTCCGGAATCTTGCTTGCGAGTATGAAGCACTTGTGGGAATGTTCCGCAATCATTTCTACCATCTTTTCATGCCACAAGGAAGTTCGACAAGAAGTTGTTGGCGCCATCGCGACAAGAAAGGTGAACCCTAATGAACCGAACTAACCCTAAGTACCTTGCTTTGGTTACAATGTACGGGTTGGAGTTCGCTGGCATCGTGAATAACATTCGCTGGAGAGACAGAGAGAGCTAAGTAAGCTGTAAGTATTGCGCTTAAATACTTGTTTCTAGTATCTAGATTATGATGGAGAAAGCAAGCCTCTGTTGAAGACTTGTTTTAGTTAATTGAACTATCACTGGCCCTATCCAGCACTTTCAAACTGTTTACATCCTCTCCATCAAAATCTTTGTCTTGGTACTTCTCCAATCTGCCAAATCTTTACTGTCCCCTCCATAAAGCGATGATATAGCGCCGCTTCCTCCAATACCCAGCTGAAGCGGGTCCGTACTTTTATCTCCCAATACGCCCGCTTCATTGTATAATATCTCGATACCATCTATCACGTCATTACTATTGCCTTGTCTCCATTTTGTTAATACACGACTTTTGTAAATGGACGGAATACCCCCCGCAATACCTGAAGGAGATGATGGAACTGCCGTGATTCGACGAAATTCACTACTGAATAGATTGCTGCCATCATTGCTCACATCTGATGATCTTTTCGTAACTTTCACTTCTTTTGAACTTCCATCAGAATAGTCCATCGATAGTACGTTAGGATTGGTTGGAGTCCAATTGATTGATTGAATAGATGGCAAGGATTTAGATGATGAGTACAAACGATCTATTTCCTGAGATAGTGCTGTATAATAAGATTTTTCGTTGAAGGATCTATCAGCAACAGCTGGTACATTGTTTGGATTTGCATCATCAATCTGTTGGAAATCTTTTCCAGCATCATATGGTACAAATCTACTCTCGGATGTAACTTGAATTGGTAGTTTGACACCTAGATTTTCCAAATCTTTAAAGAAAGGATCATCAGATGAAGAGATGATGCGGGTAGTCTTCCACCGTCCAACAAAGTATGCAGGATAATAGACATCTGGTGGTCCCAAACCAGGAATGGTTTTCGATGAGATGAGCCTAATTGCCTCTGCTGGTGTCTCGGCTGCATTTGCCGGTAGACCGAGTGCAAGAAAGGGTATGGAAGAGACAATTTGTCGGCGGAGTGGATCATTAGTTTCAGTTTCTTCATTGATGGGTTTGTATCGCGATGGCTTTGTTTCTCTCGACGATAGGCCAAATGAATTACATTCTTGTGGAAGAAAGCCAAATATGGCAAACAAGAAGCAGATGATTCTTCCTTTGAAGCAGCTCATTGTTGGTAGAAGTATACTGAATACTGACGCCTACTCTGATAATGCTGCTCTAGCAGCAACGTGAGAGCTTTTTTGTTGTGGTTGGCGTGATAGTGAGGAGTGAGTTCCTTATAAGTGGGTCACCCGGATTGCCAATTTTATGAAGGAACATACTAAGTATGTACCTCTACATACTGACATGAGCTGGATTTAGGTAGGTTCGTGTGTTATTAACATACCCCCCAGAACGACATCATCTAAACTCAGATCAAAACTCTCCCCCTAGCAGTCGCGGATTTGTTATGGCGCCAACACAATTTGCGCCACTTTTCTCCGACTTGCCCACGGTTGCAATTGAGAGTTTGCCCTACACAAGTAACCGTGAGGCTACGCAATGAAGCCGATGACCACCCACCCGCCACAAGCACCCAAAGGGCTGAGCAAAAGATTCCGATTCCCAAGATGCTCTGAAACCCATTCAATTCTCATCTGTCACCTGTAAATCGAGCCTGCCCACGGTTGCATTCGAGAGTTTGCTCTACGCAAGCATCCACGAGCTAATGAGAAGCGAACAACCCACCCGCTGCCAAGAACCCAACCCGCCTAAAAGGCTGAGCAAAAAAATCCAATTCCAAGATGCTCTGAAACCCATCCAATTCTCACTGTCGCCTGCTAACTGTGCATAGTGCATACGTATCATTCCTGCGAAGCGGGTCCATGATAATCATCGGAGTATGAGAGGAAGAAGTGTGTCGAGCTCATAAACTCCACACACCACCAACCAAACATGATGTTGTTCGCCCGTCAACTGCTCCTTGTTCTCCTTCCCCAAGTGTTCTGCAGCGCTGCTGCTACCGACGATGCATCATCGCCAATCCGGAAGCGGACACAGAGTCGGCACTCTTCTTCGGATAGCACCGCCCACTTGAGAGGAGGCTCCACAAGGGACACTGATAACTTTGATCCCTTCATAGGAGTTCCGCGTGAACTCATCGCAGATGATTTAACCGAGTCCACTAGTCGTAGCATGTCGCTCAGTATGTTCACTACATCAGCCCCCACGACATCAACTCCAACTACCACACCTACGATCGTCCAATTCGATTACAAACCATGCGATGATCCTAACCTAGTTCCAATCGAGGTGAATATCATCACAGATCAGTATGCCAAGGAAGATGAAACAAGCTATCGCTTGATCTCTCACCCTGAAGATAATAGTACCGAACCAGTGACGTATTTGGAGCGTACTGAAATGGACAACTCCGCTACGTACACTGATAAAATCTGTCTCCCAAAGGGTAGATATATCTTCACGGTGTATGACAGTTTAAATGGATTATGCTGCGGCGGTGGAAAAGGAGAGTATTCAGTCAAGAGTAAAGGTACCGAGATCTTAAACGGTGGCAGGTTCCAAACTCCATCAATCTCCTACACGATTCTGGCAGGAGTTGAAGCCGATATGTCTGATGAAGATAAGCAGTGGCTTGATGGCCACAATTCACGCCGTAGAACGTTTCACATTGATAACGGCAAGACTTTCAAACCACTCGTCTGGTCGGAAAGTTTGGCGAAAGCTGCTGCAGACTTCGCTGCTACAATCACTCCTAATTGTCAAATACTTCAAAAGAAAGATCCATGGGGCCAGAACGTTGCGATATATAGCAATAGCGTTATATCCCAAAATCAGATCTTGCCCGATACCGTTCTTCGCTACATGTTTGATAGAAAACTCAATGCCGATTATCCGAATAACAACCAACTGACGCAGATAGCGTGGAGGGGATCTCGTTATGTAGGTTGTGCTTCCTTGATTGAACAAAGTAACAGTGGTGCCTATTGTCACGTTTCAGTATGCAAATATGCTCGTCCTGGCAATTGTAGTGTTAATCAGGACAACTGGCTTGAGAAAACTCTGGCTGATCGAAGTAATTGTGGTAAAGCGTGTCCTGACGATATCTGTCAGTGAGTGTAGATTGAAATAGGTAATCAGAGGTGGTTGGGTAAAAATTGTGAAATAGGTGGAGGTGAGAATGAAATAATAGTAAATGTTAGGTTGAAAGTTATTCAGAAAAATAAATCTTTCATCTGTTTGTACTACAATACAGTTGTAGCGACGCTGATACGATCAAAAAGAGCTTGAGCCGTGGAAAAGATGCTTCTATACTATCATGGCCAACTATGCCGGGTCACTAGAAGCAGTAGATTGCCATATTCACAGCGTGAGATACGATATGGTAATGGTGAGCAAAGCTGGCGGCCGTCTCAAATGCCTCATCGGGTCACCTACGACGTTGTAGCGACGCCGATACGATCAAAAAGAGCTTGAGCCGTGGAAAAGATGCTTCTATACTATCATGGCCAACTTCGACGGGTCATCAGAAGCAGTAGATTGTCATATTCACAGCGTGAGATACGATATGGTGCTAGAGAGATACGGTATGGTCCATCTCAGATGCCTCATCAGGTCACCTAGACGTTGTAGCGACGCCGATACGATCTAAAAGAGCTTGAGCCGTGGAAAAGATGCTTCTATACTATCATGGCCAACTATCGACGGGTCACTAGAAGCAGTAGATTGCCATATTCACAGCGTGAGATACGATATGGTGCTGGTGAGCAAAGCTGGCGGCCGTCTCAGATGCCTCATCAGGTCACCTACGACGTTGTAGCGACGCCGATACGATCAAAAAGAGCTTGAGCCGTGGAAAAGATGCTTCTATACTATCATGGCCAACTATGACGGGTCACTAGAAGCAGTAGATTGCCATATTCACAGCGTGAGATACGATATGGTGATGGTGAGCAAAGCTGGCGGCCGTCTCAAATGCCTCATCAGGTCACCTACGACGTTGTAGCGACGCCGATACGATCAAAAAGAGCTTGAGCCGTGGAAAAGATGCTTCTATACTATCATGGCCAACTTCGACGGGTCATCAGAAGCAGTAGATTGCCATATTCACAGCGTGAGATACGATATGGTGCTAGAGAGATACGGTATGGTCCATCTCAGATGCCTCATCAGGTCACCTAGACGTTGTAGCGACGCCGATACGATCAAAAGAGCTTGAGCCGTGGAAAAGATGCTTCTATACTATCATGGCCAACTTCGACGGGTCATCAGAAGCAGTAGATTGCCATATTCACAGCGTGAGATACGATATGGTGCTAGAGAGAACGGATGGTCCATCTCAGATGCCTCATCAGGTCACCTAGACGTTGTAGCGACGCCGATACGATCTAAAAGAGCTTGAGCCGTGGAAAAGATGCTTCTATACTATCATGGCCGACTATGATGGATCACTAGAAGCAGTAGATTGCCATATTCACAGCGTGAGATACGATATGGTGCTGGTGAGCAAAGCTGGCGGCCGTCTCAAGATGCCTCATCAGGTCACCTACGACGTTGTAGCGACGCCTGATACGATCAAAAACGAGCTTGAGCCGTGGCACAGATGCTTATATACTATCATGGCCGACTTTGCCGGGTCACTCGAAGCAGTAGATTGCCATATTCACAGCGTGAGATACGATATAGTGCTGGTGAGTAAAGCTGGCGGCCATCTCAGATGCCTCATCAGGTCACCTACGACGTTGTAGCGACGCCGATACGATCAAAAAGAGCTTGAGTCGTGGAAAAGATGCTTCTATACTATCATTGCCAACTATAGATAGTACTTAGCACTAGTTGGTGTGATGTGTTATGGACGCATGAGTGAGTTCCTTCGCAAGTGGGTCACTTAATTTGAAGGAACAGACTACCTTTTATTAATTAACATTAGTTCAGGTTTATTGTGAATCGATCACACTACAATACAATAAAATCCGCGCGACCCCATTTCTTACGCAAAAAAGGCAAATTCTGCGCATTTTACTTTTGCCTTTCTAACTCCTCTGTATGAGGTCAAACAGCATAAAGAACCAAAATACTACGAAAGAGATTTTCACGAGGATTCTATAGATGTATCATTGTCGGGGTAAATTCAACCATCTTCGCCTCCAACCAACCACTCAAACATTTTTTGTGCCTTCAAAAATCGGTAAATTAGATTTTTGAACCCAAAACGGGTCCAAATGGTCCAATGATCCCATCCGTTGACGTCCGTTGAAAAAATCTGTACCAGAAACTGTGCCATTTTTACCGTTGACCGCAAGTTGCGGTCAACGAGTAAGAAGTGAGAAGTGTGGAGATCGATGCGAGGGCCGCCCGCTGTGAGAGGTGTTGAGCCAGATAGGCAAGCACGAGATCGATTGTACTGAGCCGAGATAGAAGAGAAGTGCAAAATTGTATTGATAGAAGTAGTGCAATGTACAGCTAAGATAAATACGAACCAAATTCTTTCAGTAGTTGTGTGGATTACGTTTAATGTAAATACAATGTATAGCTGATTGTCATGTGATGCATTGAGGCGCTCCCGGTATGTTCCCGAGCTTCAACCCAACGATTCCAATAGAAGCGTATAAGCACCGTCAACTCGGATCCCCAGTGTGATGACTGTCACAGAAAGAACCCGACATGACCCGAAGTCATTCCTTTCCACACTAGATCCTTGTTTCCCACACACACGTTACAATCACCCAAATCATCCCGAAGTCAAGCCTTTTGCACAGGTTTCCGATGATCCCAAAGCGTTGTGCAGATGAGTTGAGATTGCAGGCACTTTCCCAACGCCGAAGAAGTGCACTTCGCCATAGATCTTGTCCCTATTTAAGTCAATTCCTTACCGCACTCGTTCCCTATGGCCGCACTGCAATCACCCAAATCATGCCGAAGTCAACCCCTTTCTAGCTATCGCACTGGCTCCCAACGATCCCAAAATGTTGTGCAGATGATTCGAGTTTCCCAGACAACTGCATTTCCAGCAGCATCTCAGAGCTGAAGAACTGTCCACAGCCACCGATGCTGAATAGACTCATCGGTGACTGCAATTGGTCCCTGCAAAACCGCATCAGGGGAGCGCAATGCAGACTTCGGATACAACATACTCCTATTACACTTCGAGTCCAGAATATGCTCTCATGGCCCACTGCAGCGGAGATAAAGGGGATGCAATGGAACCAGATTATTCTTTCAAATGATTGAACGCCGGGATCACTTTGAACGGATCGTATTTTTAACCCAATACTATAGTTGGATAAATGACGCGGTGACGATTTTCGAACCCAATACTATTTGGATGAAAGGCAAGCGCCTCAAGAAAGAACGTTAGCGGTGACGATGACGAAAATTGGATCCAGATCCAGAGAGAATGATATACTCACAATCACGCAGTAAGCGCCGGCGGTGTAGTGAAAAGGAAGGGGAGCAGGCGGAGGCCATGATATTGCCTGCTAGCTGTTGGGGTTTGGGCGTGCTGTGTATGTTGTTGTTGCTGTGGTTTTATGCAGTGGGTGCCTGGACAGTGGCGTGGCGTGGCGTGGATCCAAAATCGGCGAGGGCGCGCCAAATTCGTCCAAACATCTACAAGAAACACATTTTCAACGGATCCGTTGGATTATATCATTGGGACCATTTGGACCAATTGGACCCATTTTGGGACCATTTATCTATATAACCCAAAAATCATCTTGCCGCACCGACCTACTTGCGTAAAATCGGTCATAACATCCATATTACCCGGTGAATGTTGCGCAGATTTATATCAGTACCCTCCCAATAAGCTAAGGAAGGGTCTATCCGTCAGTATTTAGGCAGAGTCGATGTCGGGGCCGCTCATGATTACACCAAAGTATTGACTACACGTGAGAGTCGAACCACAAAAAAATCACCTACACATTGAGATTGGATTAATACCCATCAATCATCCTCATCCAACCACCCTAACGTCTCTACCCTAACGTCTCTAACTCATCAATAATTGTTCCGTGACCATTAATCGTGAAGCAGTCTATGCCTATATTTTTGCCGTCGTCAAGAAGCATGTCATATCCATAGCAATTCTCTAGAAAATGTTGGAATATCGTACTTCTCAAGTGATTGAGACTCAATCGATTATCAATTACGAGTAGCTATGCAATGATGGTGATGATTATGTATATTACAAGCTGAGCGCAGCGAAGCTAGTTATGTATATTATGAGCGAGAGCGATCTATTGTTATGCCTCAATCAACGAAAGCGATCATATTACACGCGTACATTTCCTCCTCTTGCGTTCTTCAATTTCAATTCGCCACTACGTGTTCACACTGAATAATGGGTGTTTGATGAGAAGGAGGCGTTTGTTGGTCAATCCATATAATGTAGAGCACTCGGGTTAGCATCAGTAAGCTCTCTGCACAACAAGTGAGTGATTTAGTGGAAGGGAAAAGGAAAGTCATTCATTCTAAGATTACAATCCACAATCCAACATGCATCTGGAGGAACAAATTAAGCATTGTGCCGATCCTTTCGTCGGTTGCAACTGCCTGCAGAACTGTTGAGGTGGTTACTAGAGGCGGGGAAAGGTGAATTGAAGGGACTCGTCCCCCGTAGAGTATCATGCCGAGGATGGAAATGATTGAGAATTGAGGAAACTGCTGCGTAAAACTGCTGCCCCGCTGATGAGCCAGAGCAGCTTAAACATGCCCGCTAATGGCACCAGCACGGTGGGGATGACAGAAGCTATTCATATTGCATTTTGAAGCAATAAATGTAATTATTTGTATACTATATCCAACTTATCAATGATTACACTTGATGCATCTGCAGGAAAAAAATCTTACGCAAAATGGCCTACTGTCGACGGCCATAAAATAGTGGTTATTCATTATATCTGAGCAAACCAAACGGCACGATTGAGCCATGGTAAGTGTAGAAGAGGTTAGCGTCGGCAGTAGTGTCAAAAAATGTTTGCTGTTGGTGTAGGGTGATGACATGGTATGTGAGGCGGAAATCGTCATGGTTCTCATAAAATCTGCGTAAGATGGCGTTTAATTCCTACCGTAGGCTTAGTACAAAATTCTACACAACCGGTTTTGACGCGCGGATTTTACACTTAAACTTGTACCCATATTTCATTATCTCATATCAATGAAACTCTCCCCCACAGTGGTCGCGGAATTTTTATGGCGCCAACACAATTTGCTCAACTTTTTCTTGCTCTTCCTCACGAAGCGAGAGTTAGTTGCCTGACACATCATGCATCCACGAGCTAATGCCACCCGCCGCCGCAAGCAAGACACGCCTAGACCAACTAACCCGCCTAAAGGGCTGAGCAAAAAGATTCCAATTCCAAGATGCTCTGACCATCAATTCTCATCTGTCACCTGTAAACTGTGCATATGTACGTAATCATTCCTTCGAAGCGGGTCCATGATGAATCAGGAATCATCATCGGAGTATAGGGAAGAAGCTGATGTCGAGCTCATAATTACACGCACTCACCAACCAAACATGATGTTGTTCGCCCGTCAACTGCTCCTCGTTCTCCTCCCCCAGTTGCTCTGCAGCGCTGCTGCTAACGACGATGCATCGCCGCCAATCCGGAAGCGGACACAGAGTCGGCACTCTTCTTCGGATAGCACCGCCCACTTGAGAGGAGGCTCCACAAGGGACACTGATAACTTTGATCCCTTCATAGGAGTTCCGCGTGAACTCATCGCAGATGATTTAACCGAGTCCACTGGTCTCAGCATGTCGCTCAGTATGTCCACTATCACTACATCAGCCCCCACGACATCAACTCCAACTACCACACCTACGATATTAGACTACGAAACATGCGATGATCCTAACCTAGTTCCAATCGAAGTGAATATCATCACAGACCGTTTTGCCAAGGAAGATGAAACTGGCTATCGCTTGATGTCGCATCCTGAAGATAATAGTACCGAACCAGTGACATATTTGGAGCGTACTGAGATGGACAACTCCGCTACGTACACTGATAAAATCTGTCTCCCAAAAGGTAGATATATCTTCACGGTTTATGACAGTTTAAATGGATTATGCTGCGGCGGTGGAAGAGGAGATTATTCAGTCAAGAGTAAAGGTATTGAGATCTTAAACGGTGGCGGGTTCCCAGCTCCCGAAATCTCCTACACGATTCTGGCAGGAGTTGAAGCCGATATGTCTGATGAAGATAAGCAGTGGCTTGATGGTCACAATTCACGCCGTAGAACGTTTCACATTGATAACGGCAAGACTTTCAAACCACTTGTTTGGTCGGAAAGTTTGGCGAAAGCTGCTGCAGACTACGCTGCTACAATCACTCCTAATTGTCAAATACTTCGAAAGACAGATCCATGGGGCCAGAACGTTGCGATTAATAGCCAAAGAGTTATATCCCAAAATCAGATCTTGCCAGATACCGTTCTTCGCTACATGTTTGATAGAAAACTCAATGCCGATTATCCGAATAACAACCAACTGACGCAGATAGCGTGGAGGGGATCTCGTTATGTAGGTTGTGCTTCTTTGATTGAACAAAGTAACAGTGGTGCCTATTGTCATGTTTCAGTATGCAAATATGCTCGTCCTGGCAATTGCAGTATTAATCAGGACAACTGGCTTGAGGCAACTCTAGCTGATCGAAGTAATTGTGGTAAAGTGTGTCCTGACGATGGCTGTCAGTGAGTTTAGATTGAAATAGGTATTCAATGAGGTTGCTAGGTAATGTTTGTGATATTTCGTTGTAGGTGGCGGTGAGAATGAAAGAATAGGTTAAATGAAATTAGATACCAGAGGAAGATAATGTCTTTTATCTGTTTGTACTATCAAGAGTAAATGTTTCCAATGTTGGAAACTTACAAACAACAACCTCAAGCTCAAATAGGGACTCCAGCCGAGAGCCCACCTGCACAACTAACCCTCGGTCTGGTAAGTGGGGCGAAGGTGGTCAACATACATATTCCTCTGCGCAAGAAAGCTTTGCGCCAAAACTCTGAGTGCAGAGAAGATGGCGCGAAATATAGAGCATCTGCTTACATATCTTTTTCGAGGTCGATCACTCTTGTCCGGGCTCTCAATGCCGTCGCTACCCGCCCATACCACCTTGCCCCTCCAACACGTCCACGAGCACAAGCAAGCTCATGATCATGAGGAAACACAATGATGCATGTGGTCTTCAATTAGCAGGGCTACTGATTGTTCTTCTGTTGACTCTATCATCCTACACAACAAATGCTTTCTCAGTCAAAACACATCTACCAATAAACTCAAGCGCGCGAGACGTATTTTGTCTCCGGAACAAGTTGGGGCAGACCGACCACCGTGCCACAGCCACCAGATGCAACGCCACTCCATCTAATAACCAGGGTGGTGCACTCCCATCTCTCCCGGATGTAAAAGCCGCTGTAATAGTGCCTGGATTCCTAACCGGAAAAGACGAATTCGTACCACTAGCAAAGTCTCTGACGGCAAAGGGCATTCCGACTGTGGTCGTACCTATGCCGAATTGGCACTGGCTTCCTTGCTTAGGTGGAAGGAGTATGAGGCCGATGTTAGAGAGGATTGATTTTACAGTGAAACATTTAGCAGCAGTTGCAGGAGATTTGGATCAATTTGAAGCACTTACAAAAGATACTCTAACCTTACCAGAAGATCCACAATTGCTAATACCCAATTTTTCATACAATCCAATCGACTTGTATCAAGACTTTAGAAACAATCCAGGAGGAGTACTGCAAGTTGGTGGAAGTGCCGAAGTAGATGAATATCCATTGTGGAATCCCAAGGGAACATTTCAAGAAGCGCCAGAAGCACAGGGAAAAGTGGCATTGATAGGGCATTCTGCGGGCGGTTGGATCTGTCGAGCTTACATGAGTCAAAGAAGTTACGGAGGCAAATCTTACAATGGACATGAATTGGTCCATTCTCTTGTAACACTTGGATCTCCGCATGGTAACGCACCTGGCCCTGCATTTAAAGGAGTTGAATGGGTAAACAACGATATCATGGATGCTGGAGTTCGAGCTCTTGCTGTTGCTGGCTCAGGTTACAAAGGTGATTCCAGTGGACAATTGACACAGAATGCCTACTCCTTCTGCTGCCCTAACGGAACCGACGGAAGTCAGTATGATGGCGATGGTGTGACTCCTGTCGAGAGTGCGTTGGCAATGAAAGAATATGTAACAAATGCAGACACGTTAGTCTTGGATGATGTGGGGCATTTTTGTTGGAGTGATGTTTTTGGAGGCGAAACTGTGGCTCCTGAACTGACCAAGTTTCATAAAGAAGGAAGGCCATGGTATGGTGACGATGACATTATTGAGAAATGGGCAGGGTGGTTATGATTATATATGAACAACATCAAAACACAGACTATTTAATTACACTTTACGCTAGGATTAGTCGGTGTCGGTGGGTTCTTCTGATACAGTGGGAGGGAGAGTTGGTGAAAGAGTTGGATAACTAGTGGGACTGAGAGTGGGTTCATCCTCCATAGAAGCGGAAGCAACAAATTCTTTTCCCACAAACATAAACAAAGTGCCACGATCAGGTTCATCATATAGCTTCAGTGACCCTTCACAATCATCATCAACATACATTAACCTCGATTTTCCACGACTCCAGCATAAAGCAGACACTAATTGTCCACCAGTGAAATACCAATCACTACGTGGATCTGAACAAGATACTAAACTCAATGGGGCCTTTTTACCTTGACACGTTTTCACTTCCTCGACACCAATGCACCAATCCTTGGTAGCTTCAATCTTCATAAATTCATTTTTGTAGTGAATATTCCACTTCTGTGAGTCGTTTTTTTCCATCACAGTCTTTGATTGCATTATCAAGTTCAGTATCATTTGGCTGAACAGCTCCGTCTATACACTTGCGTGGGCAGCTGAAGGGAACCAAAAACATGCTATCCTTGTAATCTGACTTGGATGATTTGGAACTGTCCTTCTTCGATGGCTTGTTCGGAGACTTTCCTTTGTCTTTTTTGTTTTTCATCTTCTCTAACTTGTCCTTAACTTTCTTGCGCCTACCTCCGCTGTCTAATCTGGACAGAATCCTTGGTGAATACTGTATTTCATCTTCTTGGGCTAATGTGGTGGCACCAGTAGCAAGAATCAGAGCGGTGATGAGTTCCAACTTCATCGTAACGCATGTAATGATGCAGCTCTTGTTACTGCAGCTCTTGTGATGCAAGCGCAAGATTTTCAGGCCAACTCTCTTGTTAATGGAACAGCTCTTGTTATGCAAGTGGTAGAGATTTAGTCGAAAGACTGGTTCAGTTGTGATGTCAACTCTATTATCTGGACGTGGGCGATGTCTTGTGCCACCAGTGAATGTAGTAAGAAAAATGATACTGGTTGATTGCTCATGTCTTCTGAACGGAGATAGGACACAATTTTTTATTGTGTCCAATTTTGGCATTTTATCTCATCCATCAAAGACTCCCATCTCTCTGCATCATTTTCCTCTCACAATTTGCACATCACGTGAACCTATTGCAACCATGGCCATCTCCGCCACCCCCTGGGTAGAACGCTACCGCCCCAAAGACCTCACCGACGTCTCCCACCAAACCGAAGTAATCTCCACCCTAAAAAATGCCGTTGAAACCAACCGCCTCCCCCATCTCCTCTTCTACGGCCCTCCGGGTACCGGAAAGACATCCGTCGCATTGGCATTGACCGTAGAATTATTCGATCCAACACAAATCAAACGAAGGGTGCTGGAATTAAATGCTAGTGATGAAAGGGGGATTAGTGTTGTGAGAGATAAGATTAAGCATTTTGCTAGTTTGGCGATTGGTACTTCGGGAAGTTCCTCTGGTAGTGCTGGGATTGAAAAATCAAAGAGTTATTTTACCAAGAAAAAGGCAGCTGCTGCTGCAGAGAATGATAGCAATGACAATGACAAAATGGACATTGACAACAACAATGCTACTGCAACAAAGAAATATCCCAACCCTCCCTTTAAAATCATCATACTCGACGAAGCCGATACAGTCACACGTGACGCCCAAGCCGCTCTCCGTCGTGTCATTGAAGCCTATTCCAAGGTGACACGGTTCATCCTGATCTGTAACTATGTCACACGTATCATTGAACCATTGGCAAGTCGATGTGCCAAATTCCGCTTCCAGCCATTGCCCGTGGAGAGTATGAAGCAGCGAATTTTGTACATTGCGCACAAGGAAAAGTGTCGATTTGAAGAAGGGCAAGAGGAGGATGTGATTGAGGAAATTTTGACATTGAGTCAGGGTGATATGAGACGGGCAGTGACTACATTGCAATCGGCACATTCTCTATCGGGCATTGTGACGGATGATGAAGTGAAACGAGAAGCAATCAAGAAGGAATCGATTGCCGAAATGGCTGGGTTGCCCCCAAATGAATTAATTGACTCGTTGATTGTGACATTACAAACCAAGGCATTTGATGAAATGAAGACTCAGGTTACTGATATTGTATTGGAGGGATATGCCGTTGAGCATGTGTTGAGTGCACTCATGGCCAAAATTATCGTCATGGATGATGTTACTGAAGAGGCCAAAGCCAAGATTGCCATTCAGATTGCGGAAAGTGATAAGAATTTGATTGATGGGAGTGATGAGTTGTTGCAGCTTTTGATGGTTTGCTCGAGATGTTTGGAGTGTTTGAAGAAGAGAAGGTAAATATGAATGAAGGGAAGGTGTCATTCATTATTGTTGCATAAGTTTCATGATATAGGGCGATAAAATTACAGGCAATAACAAGTTGTTTGGACTGACGCATATTCTCTCATTACTTCATGAGCTGTGAAGAATTGATTGGACATAATCTACTATTGTTACAGAAGCTGCATAAGGGAAGGCATCAATCTTACTGTGCTATATGTACAAGGAAATTTCAGCTCTTTGAATTAAGGCAAAGTCAAAATTTCCACGCCATCCTCAGTAATCACCACTGTATGCTCAAACTGTGCACACCTGCCTCCATCACGAGTAACAACCGTCCAATTATCATTCCACTCAAAACAATCAGCACTTCCTTCAACAATCATTGGCTCTATAGTGAAGATCATGCCCGGCAACAACTCCATTCTCTCATTATTCCGAAAGTGCTTCACAAAAGGAGCACGATGAAACTCCTCAAATATCCCATGACCACGATAATGACGCACAGTGTCGTATCCATACGCATCGGATACGGCATGTATAGCCGCACCAATATCGGTAAGACATGCACCAGGTTTACATGCCGCCACGCCTTCATCACGTGCCTCAAGTGCTGCTTGGACTAATCGACGTGCAGTAATGATTCGTTCTTGTTCTTCATCAGATGAGAATTGTGTTTTATGTGGTGGGATGAACCAATCTCTATCACCAACGTTATTACCATCACCCGCTGAATCATTCACATCATACCCCTCCTCCAAATCACCCACAATCACCGTAGCACAATTATCCCCATGCACACCACCAACATAACAACTCACATCAAAACTAACCACATCCCCCAATTCCAATGGTCTCTCATCCGGTATTCCATGACACACCACCTCATTGATAGATGAACAGACACTTTTGGGAAACCCCATGTAGTTCAATGGGGATGGATACGCTCCATGCTTTAATGCTGCGTTGTGGAGTAATTTGTTGATTTGTTCAGTGGTCGTTCCTACCGTGACTATGGATGGGGAACAAATGTAGTTCAAGAGACGACGAGCCAATTGTGCGGCGTTTCTCATTCGTTCGATGGATGTGTCATCGTGTAGTAAGACTGTGTCTAGTGCGGATGAGTTTTGAGGGATGTTTCCATTATGTGCGTAGGGTGGAAAGAAGGAGGGTGGGTGTTGCGTAGTCGATGGTTGGATGGATGTGCGTTGTGATTTTGGATGTGGTTGAATGGGATGGGCCTTTGTGATGTTCAGTTGACGTCTTCGCCATCCGATTTGAGTATTGTCGGTGGTGGGAGTTGTGAAGGGTAGTTTCTGGAGTAACGAGTCAAAGTTGTTGTTGTTGTAAATGGGTGGAGTTGCGTCTAGATTGTACTGAGTATCAAATGTGGAGGCAGCGTGTGAGGCGCGCTCGTAGATTTCTTCGGCTGGATTGAGAGTTGAGGATGAAGATGGAATGCTGCTTTTGCTTCGCTGCTGCTGCAGAAAAGGAAGCTGCTGTGATAGCAGTTGAACAATTGGTCGCTTGCAGCTGGCTGTCGTGACAGTCCTTGCAATAGTACTAGCGGCTGCCATGGTCGACATCTTTTTATAAGCAGGTGGAAAAGTGAAAAGTGCAATTTTTGCGGAAGGACTCCCGCGTAGCCGTACATTTTCGTAATCGGGACTCCTTTCAGAACTACGGCCATTTCCGCCCAAACAGGCACAAAAACCAACAACGAAAATGACGGACGCACTTGCCCCCCAGAGCTTCATCGAGCTAACCCGCCTCCACGCCGAGGACCCCTCCCTAATCAGCGAGAAACTCACCTCCTTCTACGGATGGGTCCGTCGAACACGCGTCGGCGGCGGTGGCTCCATCGTCTTTCTCGATCTGTACGATGGGACACGTGTCGGCAGTCTCAATTGTTTGGTGGAGGAGGCCACCTATCTCCAAGAAGGAGGTACCGATGCAGCAGAAGATGCCACACAAGATGAACAGCAATACAAAACACTCACCTTTGATCAACTCGATCAAGCCGAACACCTCTCCTTGGGATGTGCAGTGGTAGTCGATGGAAAAATCGTCCTCTCCCCCCCCACGGCAACACAAGACTTTGAATTCCAAGTCTCCCGTGTCCGTGTGATTGGAAAAGTGTACGACCCCATCTCCTATCCATTACAAAAGGGAACTGAGAAAAAGATGACCAGTTTACGTAATTTGCCATTTTATCGATTCCGTTCTCAGGCGAGTCAATGTGTCTTTCGCATCCGTAGTAAGTTGGATATGGCGGTGCATTTGTTTATGGACCAGGAGGATGTCCAATTGACGGATCCTAACATTATGACCGTGAGTGATTGTGAGGGTGCTGGTGAAACATTTGGAGTGAGCCCCCTCATGTTTTCGAACGATGCCGAGGGCAACCCACTTCAGGTGGGGTTGACTGTATCAAGTCAATTGCCATTGGAGGCAACCATTTGTGGCTTCCGTCAAGTGTACACCTGCCAAAAGAGTTTCCGGGCAGAAAAGTCCGATACGGCCAAAACATCTTGCGGAGTTCTTGCATGTGGAGTATGAGGGTGCGTTTATTACCCTTGATCAGTTGATTGCTCAGTCGGAACGATTTGTCAAGTTTGTGATTAACTATGCCTTGGATAAATGTGGGGAAGATTTCAAATGGTTGGAGAGTAAGATGGCCCCGACGGATATGAAACCTACACGTACGTTGTTGAAGGAGTGTGTGGATAGGCCATTCGTGAGGATTAAGCATCGGGATGCTATTGACTTGATTCGCAAATTGGTCAAGGATAAGGCGAAGATTCCTGGAGATGATGGTAAGCTCAAGAGAGTCAAGGTGAAGGAACTCCCTGGGTATGAAGATGATCTTGGAAGTGAGCATGAGAAGATTCTTGTGCAGTACTTTGGTTATGAGTCTGTTCCGGAGGATCAACGTGAGGAATACATCAAGGAAGGAAAAGAATTTGGTGCCTTTGTCTTTGTGACTCATTGGCCACTTAAGATCAAATCATTCTACATGGCCCAGGCTGACGATGGAAGTGGTGAATGTCTCTCCTTTGATCTCCTCTGCCCTCGTGTAGGAGAACTTTTCGGTGGTTCCATGCGTGAATGGAGGTTTGAAAAGTTGGATGAGGAAGTGAAACGTCGTGAAATGGATGTGTCTCCCATTCAATGGTTCTTGGATTTGAGGAAGAGTGGAAGTTGCCCCCATGGTGGATGGGGTATGGGATTTGATCGATTGTGTATGTTGGTTTGTGGTGTGCAGAGTGTTAGGGATGTGGTGCCATTCCCTGTCTACTATGGACATTGCCCGTATTAAAATGGGAAAGTATTATCGTTGGAAGCAACTGTGGTGGATAGGTTGAGATACTTTAGTTAACTCTTATACTAAGCAACTGTAGGTAGCAATGAGTTGAAAATCTCAATGATAGGGTTCATACTTACTACGCAGCTTAGGAACTTTCCCTCTCTACCTTCATACGTAGTTCCTGTACTTCTTGTTGCAATTTCATATGGTATGGTATTTCTTCCTGCTGCTCTTTTTTCTCCAACTGCACTTCTTCGTTCCAATCCTGAGCTGCTTGATCTCTTCGCTCTCAAACCCCAAGTGCAGACATGCTATATGCTGTAAAGCTATTCAACAAAGCATCTGTATCACCATGAACTGTACTTAGCATCCTTTTGCTGTCGTTGAACACAGGAGGGTAAGTTTGACATGTCCAATACTTCCTCGGAAGTTGTAGGCGCAACACGCAGTTTACCCAAACTACATCTAATGCAGCACCCGCCTTGTAGTAGAAGAAATGATAGCCTTGCTCACTGCACTTGGCTGGCCCTTCCAATCGCTCTTTCTCCAAGACTCCGAAGGTGCCGGAGCGCAACTGCAAGAACGCCCTAAAAGTCTTTGACGATAGGAAGTCGGCACTGACGCACCACAAGTCGCTCGTCAAGTCATTTACTGTTGTGGGGAGAGAGAGGGACGTGCGCTGGCGCTTGTTGCTAGATGTCATGGTTACGATACCCCGTGTTAGTTGAATTTATTTAAGCCACACACATGATTTGCCTTCAAATTAATTACTCGTGTCAGTGGAAGAAGGATGATGAATGCCATTCCCATCCACTGGTTCGCTGTACTCCCCAACAAACGAAAAGGATCGTGATAATCGCAAATCCTTTCTCGTTAGATTCCATTTTTCCTCGTCCTCCCCCCACACTACCTTTTCAAGTATCCTACTGCATTTTTCATCATGTATCATAGTCAAGAGATTGTTTGTCGCCTGCCCTGCCCCTCCTTCTTCAAGAGTTCGCTCGATGAAAACTTTCAAGTTGTCACATCCGACAGGCATACTTCGGGTTTGCTCAACCTTAGCTAAAACCTCGCACATCCCTAGGCGCACCCTTTTAGAATTAGATGCACACAATGCTAGAATCAATACGCACGCATCTTTCATCCTCAACTCAAATGGTGTGTCTACAACTGGCGTCTGATCCTGATCCGACGATACCATATAATCTTCATGAGCTTGAAAACGTTGACAAGACGTTTTCCAGCGCGCGGACCGACACAAGAGAGCACGCATGCATCTTCAAGCATTTCAAGCTCTTCCCAAGTGAAATCAAGTTCCTCAGTCGGCATTGCAACCGCTGGTTTCGCAGGTGCCTCATCATCTACGTTTATGTAGCCAGGCAAAAGAGGTGTCTTCACGTTTGGTTGCCCTGGAGATTGATTATCATCATTTGGCCTAGCTCTTTTTGATGACTCCTCTTCTTTTTTTTGAAGGTCCACGAGTTTCCTTCTTCTTCGCAATCATTAGATCTTGAAGATATGACTTCATGTGCTCGTGGTACCTATTGGTGGCACACGATATGGTATCTGAATTATCTTCTCGATGTAGTCCAAGCCAGATGGCTGCCGTTTTGGATCGAGTATATATTTGTATGCATCCTCCAGGCAAAGAGTTACGTACTGTGTATCAATTGTAAGTACCACCACAAATAGCTTCGTGTTTACTAGCAGCTGCACAGCCTCAAGAGTTTCAACAACTTTCTTTGGCGAGCAACAGTCAAGATCGTCAAAGAAGAGCACGATGCGAGGATCACCCCGCGGAAAGTTTTTTTTGTTACTCAGCATTGCATTCGATATGCGTTTGAGATCGACATGTGCCTGGTGCACTACCCCTAGATGCTCTTCATAGTTGCTTGACCCGACTCTGTCTTTTACTACCTTATTCAGCGAATCACCCTCCTTAAGCCAAATACGGTGTTCGAGAGAATTGATATCAGCATTCAACTTCTGTATAGTATTTGTTGCTGCTTCTCCTCGTCGTTAGTATTACTGCCAAGCTGAGCTTTATCTGCTTTCTTCCATTGCTTCTTGAAGTTGCTCTTTGTCGAGATTCATCTCGTTTGCAACTTTGGTAATCACGTCTTGGGCAGACTGCAATTTTTCTCTCGCATCTTTAAACTTGACAAATATACTAGAAAGTAAGGGGCCCGAGGGCAGTAAGAGCTGCTCCAACTTTGTCAAGAACGAGAGGAAGTACAGCCGCAAGAATGAACGAAAACAGAAACACTGTAAACCACACCGGCGTCCATTCTTCCTACCCTAAAAAGGTCCCAGTATCTCTTGAAACCACCCGAGTGTCCCACTCCATCGCTTCATACCTTTCATTGCAGCGTCTACAGACTGAGGAACTGGATCGTCAGGATTTTCTTCGGCGTATTTCTGTAGATATCCTTGATGAGCTTCTTGATTTCTGGAAGAATTTTGGGATTGGACTCTGCAGTAACACACCTCCTCGCAAATTCTTGCTTTTTCGTCTGTAAGTTTTCTCACTTCGTCCTTCGTTCATATTCGTCATTTGCATGTTGTCAGGCATCAATCAAGGCTTTTGTAATGTTTCCACCACTTGGGTTCCATTTACGAATCCCTTCCGGTACACGTCTCGTCCTTCACAACTTTTGCCAGATACTTGTGCTCACCGCTGGTAGTGAATTCTTCCATAAGTTGAAGCACACTGACTCCCCTCTCAATAAACTCTGGTGTAATAGTTTCCTCCAAATCCAATTGGATCGTTGAGTTTCGTCAAGATACGGTACATCAAACTTGACCAAAGGTTGCCCTTCGCATATGTCCATTGATCAAACTTTACCAAGAATATATGACCGACGTATGGGAATTCTTTTTGAATTTTTCATCAGTCAGATCATACTTTTGTATCTCTATCAGGCGCTCCTGAATTAGATTGTAAGTGAACTTTTTGCCCGATCCCAAACCTCCTATTATTCCAACAACAAATGGAAGTTTTAAGTCCTTAAAGGAAATTATATCTGCTATCGCGTTGGCTTCATCTAGAACATCAAGTAAGTCTTTGCCTGTGGCGTGATCACCACGGAGACTTTTGCTCCGACGCGAATCACTGGTTTTCAATCTTTTTGAAATGCTCGTTTTGTTTGAGCTGCTCCTCCTCGCGCTGTTTCTTACGTTCCTTTAGGGCGTTTTCACCTTTATCTGTTAGGGCGATTTCAATAGCTGAACGATCTGTTAGCGTAGTCCACAGCGCGGTACCATCTACTGGATCGCCGATTCGTTGCAAACCAGCAAAGTGGCATTTTCGCCTTGTTTCAGGCCTGGGTCTTCTTTGCCCAAAAGTCCACGAAGTAACGCAGTGAGGCATCAAGCACGGAATTTTTCTGTTCGTCTCCTCCTCCGACCTCTTCATGTACAACACCAAACTCCTCCACAGAACTTTCTTGCTTTAGTAGCTCAACTGACTCTTGTGCGCCTTTTGACCAAGCCTTCGGGACTGTTGGTGCAGGATATCCAAACATTCTTACCAGACCCACTATGCCATTGTTGATAGACATGGCTCTCATCCCGACCTGCATTAGTGGTATTAACCTCGGTAAAAATTCCGATGGCTCAGTGATTACTATCTATCGGCCAACCCTCTGCTCGTACGGGCTCACCCGTCAGCTCATCAATGAGGTAGAGATACATCTCATTCCCCACGATAAGGTCTTCTATTCCGTCCTTGATAATGTCGAATGCCGTCGTCAATCTCGCCAGCAGCAAAAATTGTGCTAATGTTCTTCATTGCCTTCGCCCACTTTAACCCATCTTGACCTGGTCACGATATTCCTTTAGATCACCTTCAAGGTCAAATGTCTACTCCCTCTGCAGTGGCTGTCAAAGAGGCATGCTTCGTTGTAACGCTGAAGCCACTGCCGTCCTCCACTGCGACGATTTTAAGAATCTTATTCTTCGCCTCTTCATCGGATGGATCTGCAGCTGGAGGAAGCTTGTTATTTAGAACAATGAAAGTGGTGGGAGTGTCAACTTCAGTAGCCTCGAAGATGCCCTTGGGAAAACACTGGGTGCGATCAAATTGGCATCCATTCTTTCCAGCAGACCTGTCGTAGGAATCAATTCTTCCTGAAGCTAATGGTTGTCACACAACTGGATTAAGATCAGAGGATATCAATTGATGGTTGGATGATCTTCATGATGATATTATTATGGTTGGCCGTCCTTGGTTGTGCACGGACGGACGCCGTTCCCAGCCTGAAGGTAGATACATATACATATACAGTTGAATCGCTCGAACTGTACCCCCCAAACTTGCCTATACCCCCCCTCCAAATCTCAGCCTAGGGTCCAAGATCTTATACCCCCCTCCCTAATTACTAGAGATTACTAGGAGACGCAGCTGACATATTCGACTTATACCCCCCCCAGACCCAGCCTAGCCTGAAATTCTTATACCCCCCCGGGGGTATAGTTCGAGCGATTCCCTGTATATGTAGAAGCATCCGACAGCTGTCCCTTTGATCCTTCGGACAAAATGCCCCTTTTGACTCACGATGTGACTCAATTTTACAGGCGTTCATTCACGGGTTCTCAAAAGATCCAAAACGACAGCATGCAGCATCGATTTTCATTTCACAAAATTCAAGCAAGCATTCCCGTCTTCGTTTGGTGTTTAGTGTTTAGCATAATACACTTACTCTAATACCATAAGCAAACTGCTGGCCTGATAATCTTCTTCATATTACACTACTCAAACAAATCTTAAAATGGCAATTCCTCTCTGGCTAGCCACGACCGTAGGCGTCACCGGCGTCCTCCTCTCCAAAGTCGACTACAACATCTTCTTCATGAAATTCTTTCGAAACCTCTCTCGTTCCAAAGCTCGTGCTCGTCTCTACAACAATAAGTATGCGATGATACCAGTCATGCTTGGAATCGAAGAGCCGATAAAAATCAAAGATGATATCGATGCCGAGAACGCTATGCATATAACTCGTGAGCAATTGGAGGAGATGGATGGATTTGAGGGCACACCGCTGTATTTATCGATTAAAGGACGTGTCTATGATGTATCCGCTGGTGGTAAATTCTACGCAGAGGGGGGTGAATATCATGATTGGGTGGGGAAAGATGCCTCACGAAGTTTTGGCACGGGATGTCGTGGGGGTGTGGATAGGACGGGTATGGATTGTTTATCAGAGTCTTTGGAGGGGTTGACGGATAATGAGGTGAAAGAAATTGATCGATGGTTGGAGTTGTATGAGACGCATGACAAATATACATTTGTGGGGTATCTTGTGGATGATCCAGTGGAAAGGATTGTGGAACGAGTGCATGAAGAAAATGAAGCTGCAGAAGCTGCTGCTGCAGCAGCAGAGGCTGAGGCTGAGGATCTGGATGAGAGATGAAGAGGAGGAAACAGAACACAACAAGAAGAAGTTGCTGCATGAAAAACTTCACCACAATGGTGATACAGAGTCCATTTCATCTTAAGAAGAAACAGCGCTTTGATCAAGATAATGTAGTCACATCTTGCTAAATATAACTTCTTGATGCCTTTATCATGATGCACAACCCTTGATTAACGTCAACAATAATATCATGCATTAAATCCGATATAGATAGCACAGTACTTTACACTAGCTTGTTGCTTGCTGAAGCAACAACACTGTCAGGTTTGTAGTTTGTAGGCTGATCAATCCAAACCCTTTCGCGGACAAATTTGCACGATAGGAATCAGTAGGGCTGATGTCAACCCCATTTTGCCTACCTATGCCATCTTCTATCTCCAGAGGCTCTTGACGCTGCCATGTTGGTACGATTGGACAATTCTGAAGGCCGGGTGCTGTCATTGGGGTTTGGGGAGGCGCTGTTCTTGCAAGTCATCCATTGCACACAGACATATATTAAAAGACGATAGAAAAATGGTATTCTTCTCTCCTCACGGTGAGCCATTGTGCAACCCATACCTCATACTCGAAATAGAATTTGGTGCAAGCGATGATGACATCGCAAAGGCATACAAAAAACTCATGCTGCAGCTTCATCCGGATAAGCAGCCCGTTGATCAATCGGAAGAAGAGGCGGAGGAAGTTTCGAGACGGTTCCATGCCGTGATGGGTGCGAAGAGCTTCTTACTAGACGGGGAACACTTGGCAAGTAGGAGAGAGTATAATGCGAGATTGGTTGCCAAGGAAAAGGCTAATACTGCAGCTGCAGCTCGAGAAGCGGCACAGGCGAAAGCCCAGGCTGAACGAGCCGCTCGACCAAAGGCTCAACAGCAGAAGCAGCAGCAATCAGCCCCGTCATCACCTCAGAGTACTTCAGTGAAAGTTCACCCAGCTTCAAAGACGAAAGCAACAACAAAGTCTACCTCCAAAAAAGTAGAACCCAGCAAGGGTGGCATCAATAAGACAGAAGACACATCTAAGAAGCAGAACATCACCAAGAAGCAGTGGGGACGTGTCAGTCGTCCTGCTCGCGAGTCTACTACTACTAAAATTGAAAGAAAGAGTAGCTGCAGTACGACAAGTGATGACTCCAGTGATGACGAGGCAGGACCCCAACATGATCGAACTATGAGCACAATGAAGAAAAATTCCAATATTGAGCACAAGCCATCTAAAACAACTCGCGGCAAACACAACAATAAACAGAAGAAGAGTCAATCTTCTTCAGATAAACCTCGAAAGGATTCCCGCAAGGATTCTAGCAGCAAAAAGACTTCTACCAAAGCTAAAGAGAAAAGCCATGCTATCAGCCAAAAGGCTCAGAAACCATCTTGTACTGTCAAGTCAAAGAAGACTTCCAGCCAAGGAAGCAATCTTACTGATAGCAAGTCATCCAGTCCCAAGAAAGTGTCCAAAACTGAGTGCACGAAGAAGCAACGATGCAAGTCAGAGAGTGCTAATCACAAGCTTTCTGCCAGTTGCCCTTCCCTTTTCGATGACGATGACAAGAAAGGCAGGAGCACATCATTTGAAAGAAAATCGTCTGTTGATGGAAAGACACACGCAAACAATACGCCCAGTAAAGCGGTGCCATCGTCGTCTCATACACCTCCTAAACCAACCAAGACGACTCTTACACCTCCAGCTGCTCCGAAGGCTAGTGCTCCGTCAAGCTTTGCTACGTTCCAGCCAGCGGTTGAAACCCTTACCAAGCAATACAGGTGTCCTTTAACGAAAGAAGTCATGAAAGAACCAATGTCAGATTTTGAAGGGAATAACTACGAAAAGGACGCCATTTTGAAGTACTTGGAGACTCATAGCACTAGCCCAGTAACTGGAAATCCTTTATTTCCTCTGCATTTGACTTCCAATTCTGCTCTCAAAGGAGAGAATAAAGTATACGCTCAAGTTGAAGAATTGTCTTGATGCATTGAGTAAGTAGTGTTGTCGACTTACCTTGTTTTGAAGCTACAACGTTTCCTCTCATCACCTAACGCTGTGTGATACCCGTTGAATACTCTCTGCAACAACACAGCCTCTCAAGAAAAGTCTGCATCGACGAGTGGTCTTATTATAAAAGAAAGCAGTGTGCAAACGTCGCAGCAGTGTCATTTCAAACCCCTCTCATTGCGACAATCCGTAGATATGTTCATTAAAGAGCTCAACTCAGTGTCTCCCAACGGCATTATTAACCGCCTTGATAGTTCAGGGAAGGCATCATTTACCTACAAAGGACTTGATTTTACCTTGCAAGTCCCAGAGGGCTTGTCTCACAACATTATCCTCCAGACATGGTTCGATCAAGACAGGAAAGCGGCAGGCATATCTGCCAGAATAGTCGAATGGAACCGATCATTACAAGAGATTGGCATTGGAGGTCAACTCACCTTCCGAAATATCAAGGGGAAATTTGCGTTTACATTGACACGAGAGATGAAACCAGAGAAATTCTGCAAAAAAGATCTTAAGCATGCTATGGAATACTACCTCGAAATGTCTATCAAGTTGCATAACACCATTAATGTGACTGATCAGAAAAAGGTGGATAAAGTTCGACTTCAAGATTCTTCCTTTGCGCAATAATAAACTAGTAGACTAAGTTCATAGCACAATGTGCATGAAAATAGATGCTATTCATTTACAGTTAGATTATCGACTCTCTACCATGAAACTGCAACAAGACTATTTAACATACAACATAACACCGCTAAGTCCACTCCTAAGCCTGAATATAATCAACTTCGTCAAGCCCTGCTGTAGCATCATACTCATCATTCTGCTCCTCCTTCTTCATACACCGATCCCTCAAATACACTGCACCAAAACGAGATACTGCAGTAACCAAGAGCATAACTGCAGCTATTGCACTAACATTCTTCAACAAATTAAGATACGCTTCATCATACATGGCCAAAATGATATCATTTGGCGCTTCCAACTCCACTCGCACTCCACAGAAGAAGTAGGCAATAGCTGACGGCATGCTGTAGGATGGCAGTCCATTTTCTTTTCGAAGTAGTAGTCCCATTGACAATCCAGTCAGCAGCGCTACACTCATTACAGCCACCCACACAAGGACAACCACATCAACTTCGAGTGTAGAGAGGACGATGCTCAACATTAAAGGAATCATGCAGGATATCCAACCAGCATAAATTCCAAATGGAAAACGTAGCAACCAATATCCATCATCTACGAATTCTTCTTTCTTTTTAGCAAGAGTTCCAGGAACGACCATATCGGCAGCATTCTTCGATTCTATCTTCATCTCTGCTTTTCGGAAAGTTTGGTACTGACGTGCAAGCAGACCCACTGCGCACACAAACACCCCAAAGAGAAAGACAAAGGAGGTAATCAACATTCCATATGCAAAAGACACATACCATATCAACTGTGCAAAGGACGCCAAGATGTACATAGGACCAATGCCCTCTACCAACAAGATGTGATCGCGGCAACGTATTACCCAAAGTTGTGCCACTGCAAATACACCCTGGGAGAAGAAGATAACGCCCCAGATAAATTTGGTAGATTTGTAATTGGGTGTAAGAAGCGTTGGATGTTTGTTGAGTAGTTCTTCATCGCTGAGGTTATTGATCCCAATGTTGGAATAGGTCGCAATTAGATATGTGGAGAGTACTACAATGTAGCTGATTAGGTTGAGTGCGTTCATTACCTTCTTTAGGAAGGGCATGGCAGGGGATTTCGGTTTGCTGTTGTTTATGTCGATGTTGGTCGGAAAGTCCGTCGGTAGGTCAAAGTCTTCATCACTCATTGTGGGTTGTTTATTATGATGTATATTGGTCAGTTCTGGACGTAGATGCTGCAGTTGTAGCGTGTAGTTCCATACACGAAATATGACGAATTTGTAAGTCGTCGGGTGTATTATATGGATCTGTTATTGTACAAGCTGCGGAGTGGCAAGGAGCACCATGCTGCCAATCATGAGAGAGTGGCTGGCTTGGATTGAAAGATTCTTTCTCCATTACGCGATGATAGCAAACGAGAGGAGAGAGGTACATGCTCAAGTACCTAGAGAGGTAAAAATAGGAGTATGTAGGTCTTTTTAGGGTTATCCTTCGATCGCTCTGCTCTGCGGGTTCTCGACTTGTCTTGTTTGAGAGGCGGCGAACTCCTCGCTCTCCGTCCCTTGACATGCATG
Source organism: Skeletonema costatum (assembly GCA_018806925.1). NCBI lineage: Eukaryota > Bacillariophyta > Thalassiosirophyceae > Thalassiosirales > Thalassiosiraceae > Skeletonema > Skeletonema costatum. The sequence continues at coordinate 54,197 of JAHBBA010000450.1, read as the reverse complement.
CGGTAAGTAGGCTTGTAGCCTCTGAGGGTTATCCTCTCTCCGGTTTTCGATTTGTCTGCTATGTCTTTGTAGTTTTTCCGGGACATGCTGATTCACCCATCCAACTGCTACTAATGCTGACACCGCAGACCGCCACCTGGGTAATGTGTTGGTAGAACGCAACGTACACCACAGTACAATAACATGATATTTTGTATTGTTCACGGACTTCTGTAAGAGTGAGCTAGCTATGTCTTCGTTGGATTGATATCATCACGTCAGGGAATCACGTTTTGTTTCAAATCAATTGTACTACTTATTGTTTGAAGTGTAATTTGAACGGATTGACAAAAATAGAACCAAACAATCACAACGCTATCATGACGACTACAACTAATAGTCATGATACACCGACCTCCACGCCTCCATCATCATATGCTACCAACGCCGCCGCTACTGAGAATGCCACCGCTGTAACCAGCAGTTTACCATGGCCCGAAGACAAAGAAGGCACCTCCGGCAGCGACTACAGCGGCACTTCGCCGCCGGCCATCCTGCGCAGATGGTCCTACAGTTACATGAATGGCATCCTTAAAAAAGGTGCTTCGATACACCGGCACACGAAGCAGCGGCAGAAGCGGCGGCGTACTCTTATTGAGGAACGGGAACGTCAATTACGGCAGAATCCTGCTGCTGGTGATGTGCCTGCAGATGATGACTTTGTTTTAGATGAAATTGATGATGATGATGAGAGTTTAGAGGGGCAGCAGCAACTGACTCATGAAGACTTATTTGCAACACCGATATGTATGAGAGCAGCATCATTGCAACCCAAGTTTAATTCGATTTACAATGCAAAGAAGACTGCAGAAGAGGCTCAAGCTACAAAGAAAAAGAAGAAACGGATAAATCCCAACAAAACTCTTACATCCACCCTCTGGACCATCGCCTCACCAACCTTCGTCCCCGCAGGATTCTGTCAACTCATCACAGTCGTTGCACAAGTCTCCATCCCACTATTTGTCTGGAGGCTACTCCGAATATTAGAAGAAAATCCTGCTCAATCCGTATTCGTGGCTGCTATACCCTATGTTATATCCATATTCATCATGGACATCTTGAATGCGTACGGAACGCATCGTCAAAAGTATCTAGCGTTACGGTCTGGAGTAACGTTGAGGGTGTCATTACTGTCAGCTATTTATGAGCGCGTATTACAATTAACACCAGAGGGGAGAGCGGGTCTAACAACTGGTTCAATTGCCAATTTATTCGCGATTGATGTCCAAAAGTTGTATGAAGTGACTGCCGAGGGACACTTGTTGTGGAGTGCTCCACTAAGTATGATTTTGGTTGCGATAGCATTAGTCGTTGTGGTAGGACCAAGTATGGCTGTGGGAATTGTCAGTTTAATATTCTTTGCCCCAGTCGTACAGCGCATTACGAATAAAATGATGGAAATACGGAAGCAGAGGGTCAAGGTGACGGATAAACGTGTGGAGATTGTGAATGCCATGTTGCAGGGGATCAAGGTTACGAAATTGAACAATTATGAGGCAAAGTATATTGAACGGATGAATGAGATTCGTCGAGAGGAACTGGCGTTATTGCGGAAGGAGCTGTATGTTTGGAGTACTGTCATGGCAGTGCAGTTCATAAGTCCCGTGTTGGCTAGTGCGGGTGCATTTGCTGCCTATGTATTGTCGGGAAATTTGTTGACTACTTCGGATGCTTTTACAGCGTTGTTACTCTTCAATGCACTGCGATTTCCAATCAATTATGCTAGTAGATTGGTGGGAAAGGTTGCGCAGGCGAGAGAAAGTGCAAGGAGGATAGCCATTTTTATGCGGAGGGAGGTCCGGACAAATAGTAACTCTGGTGATGGCGATGTTGATTATAGAGATAGAAAGATTGACAATGGCAGCATCAAGTGTAATGTTGAGGATACAGAGCAACTTTCGAAGATTTTAGTGGTAGATGAGAAAAAGGAAGAAGATTGCATCAATGGTTTTGACAGAATTAACTGTGAAACCTCGTCAACGAGCGAAGAAAGAAACTCTTCCTATGGCGACAGTGTTTCGCCACTTGACCGACATTTTTCCATTGACAAAGATCCGTTACTGGTAGTGAAAGATGGGGTGTTTCGGATAGGGAATGCATCGACCTCATGGGAAGATGACGAAAAATCTTGTGGTTTCGGGAGTCACGGGTGTTATACTATTCGAGGGGTGAATATGTCAGTCAGACCGGGAGAGATCCTCGCTATTGTAGGCCCAGTAGGCAGTGGCAAGTCAACGATAATCAATGCAATCATTGGGGAAGTGTCTGTGTCGCCCTCTACCACAATGGAACGTCGAGGGAAGGTCGCTTATGCCAGCCAGGTTGCGTTTATTCTGAATTCAACAGTACGCGAAAACATTTTGTTTGGTAGTGACTTTGATGCTGCTCGTTACAATCAAGTTCTAGATGCATGCTGCCTTCGCGAAGACATTAAGCAACTCTCTAACGGAGATTTAACAGAAATTGGGGAGCGTGGTGTAACGTTGAGTGGTGGACAGAAACAGCGTGTTTCCTTAGCACGTGTTGTATATTCCAATCCAGACATTGCTCTGTTTGATGATCCACTAAGTGCACTTGACGCAGGCACGGCTCGAATGGTATTTGAGCGATTGTTTGAGCAATCGGGGAATAAGTTGCTTGCCAATACAGCTACAGTGCTTGTGACTCATGCCTCTCATTTCCTAAACCGCGTTGATGAAATAATGGTCGTGGTTGATGGAAGCATACCATTCTGTGGCAATTGGGACAAGCTTATGGAGGTCGTTGAGGAAGACCCGAAAGCAAAGCTTGCCATCGATTCGATAAGGACTGCTGTCCAAGAGGATGGAAGCGAGCAAGAAAATAATGATGGATTGAACCATTCGGTGTTGAAGAACACTCAAGTTGATGTCTTCAAGAAGATGATGATGAACGAGAATGTTGCAGAGGCCTTAATGACGAGGGAAACGCGTGAGCACGGACTAACGCGGATATGGGCGTGGCTGCTGTGGTATCAACAAGGTGGGGGAACTTCATTTACGTTAGGCATCCTCTTCTTGTTTGTATTCGAGAAGGTATTCTACTTTGGAACAGAATGGTGGATCGCGGCTTGGACGCATGGCTATAGCCAACCAACGTATGCATTTGGCATCACATTTCCTCCCCAGTCGGATGGGATACAAGCGCAGTATGGGTACCTGCTAGTTTATGCAATATTATTGGTGCTTGCATTCATCTGTGCATTTGCCAGAACAATCTGGATCGTTAGAGGAGGCATCCGCTGTTCAAAGAATCTGTACGAAGAAATGACTCACTACGTCCTTCACGCACCAATGTCCTTTTTTGAGACAACGCCAATGGGGAGGCTTCTGAACAGATTCACATACGACGCAGAGATCCTCGACGTGACGCTTGTTTGGTCAATGAGCATGCTCCTCATCGCGCTTAGTTGGTTTTTGACTGCTCTAGTCGTCATGCTTGTGATTCTCCCATGGATGATCATCGTTATGCTCCCAGTAACATTTTTCTATTGGTTAATCCAGATTCATTATCGCAAATCTGGGGCTGACTTGCATCGGCTCGATGCTCTGTCCCGTTCGCCTTTGCAGGCGATGCTCTCAGAAGGAATTGAAGGCGCCGCAACAATCCGAACTTTCGACAAGGAGGATAGTTTCATACGGCGTTTTCATGGCTTTGCCGATAGAAACACCACTGCTCAGATGCATTTCCTCAGTGCTCAGAGATGGTTAGGGATTCGAATAGAACTGCTTGGAGCTGTTATTGTTTTCGTCGCAAGCATCCTTGTTATTAGCTTCAATGGAACGTTAGCACTTGGAGCTGGGCTAGTAGCTCTCCTTATCCGCTGGTCTTCGGGCCTCACAGTTTCTTTGAGCTTCTTAGTAGACAATTGTGCCGAAGCGGAGGGTGCTGTGACTGCTATTGAGCGAATATCAAGGATGACTCAGACCCCGCAAGAACCTGACTTTAACAAGAAGGGAGACTCTGTCGTTGATCCATCATGGCCAATGGAGGGGGAGTTAGAATTCCGCGATGTTAAGATGCGGTATCGTCCTCGCTTGCCCCTAGCTCTGGATGGGCTCTCATTCCGAGTTGAGGCAGGTCAACATTGTGGTGTGGTTGGCAGGACTGGAGCGGGCAAGAGTACGCTAGCAACGGCGTTGTTTCGCCTTGTGGAAATAGAGAGTGGCAAAATCACTGTTGACAACGTTGACCTTTCAAAGTTAGGTCTTTCGGACATACGTGGTCGGCCAAATGGCATTGCCATCATCCCACAAGATCCATTCCTTTTTGCTGGAACCCTGAGGGAATGTTTGGACCCTTTTGGAATATCCTCGGATGAGAAACTGCTTGATGCCCTCGCTTCTGTACGCATGCTAGGCACTGGGAGAGGGATGGAGTATTTAGATTCTCGAGTAGAAGAAGGAGGCGCGAACTACTCTGTTGGTGAGCGAAGTTTGCTGGTCCTGGCTCGTGCCATTCTTGCCAAACCGAAGCTTCTTCTTATGGATGAAGCAACTGCCAACATCGACGGAGAGACAGACAGCTTCATTCAAAAGATGCTGCGTACTCGTTTCCAATCGACGACTCTGCTAACTATCGCCCACAGACTCGACACAATTATGGATTACGACAAGATTATTGTCATGGCTGATGGAAAATTGGCCGAGTTCGGCTCACCAGTGGAACTAATAGAAGAAAATGGACTGTTTCGAGAGTTGGTTGATGCAACAGGAGAGGGTGCTTCGTCGTTGATACAAATGGCAAGAAGTGCTGCTGAAGAGAAGGAACACGAGAGGCGGAATAGCGCACTTTTTGACTAACTAGTAGTTCAGAGTTGGCGTGGATATTTATTCATCACATATCACCTCTTTAACACGGTCTATATAGCTCAGAACAACATTGTATCTGCTCGTTTCCTATTCACATAATGGAGCTGATAATAAGTATAATATAATAACATATGATGTAGTGCAGCCTCTTCAGCGATGAGGCAGTATGGGAGGAGGTAAAGGCTGATCCGACGTGTGGTGAATTATTTTCTACAATCATGATGTTGCACGTTATACATCTTTATAAAGTTTAATGTTTTCTCCTTAGATCTTATGACCTACTTAGAATCCAGCTTGCATGGCAGGCTCAACTGGGGCAGCGGCAGCAGCCTGTTGTTGGGCAAGCATAGATGCCTGAAGAGCAGCAGCCTGGGCAGCGGCGGCAGCAGCAGCCTCAGCAGCTTGTTGGGCCTGAAGGATGCTCTCAGGGCTGGGCTCCTCCTTGGGCTCAAGAATAGTGACAACATCATCCAAAGGAATACTGGGTCCGTTAATTCCCTTAGGATCGTGGGGAAGCATGATAGAAACCTTGATACCAATCATTCCTTGCCTCATGGCAACGTGACGGACGGCAATGTCAGTGTAAACCTGTCCAGCATGTCCAGTCTTGATCATGTAACCATCTCCGAACTTCATGGCCTTGGCACGCTGTCCTCTTAGCTTTCCAGACACAATAACCTCACATCCCTTAGCGGAAGCCTCCATAACGAAACGGACAACTCCATAGCAAGCACGACGGACGGCAAGTCCAGCCAAAAGCTTGAACTTGAGTGATTCGGCCTGAGCCTGAGCACAAAGACCACGGTTCTGAACACGCTCAGCATAAAGCTCAACGGCACCTTCCGCAAACTCGAATCTCTTCTGAACAACAGAGGTCAATTCACGGATGCGTTGTCCCTTCTCTCCAAGAACGTTCTGGGTCTTGGTGGCACGGATGATGATCTCAGTGCGGTGGGGGGTGGTACGGACCTCAACTCCGGCGTAACCATCCTCGGCGAGTTCGCGGGTGAGGAGCTCGTTGAGCTCGGCGTAGAAAACACCATCAGCGACAAACTTGCGCTTGGTGGACATCTTTGACCTGTTCTTCATCATCTTGGCAGTGGGTTTGGTTTTTAGTAGTGGGGTGCTAACAGCGGCTTGGTTGTGAGCAAACCGAGCTACCTCCTTTAATTCCTACGTAGCTCTGGTATGAAATTGCCGTAGAGCTTTTTTAGTAAGGAGATAAGTGGTAAGTGGGTAGAAGAGGGGAAACGAGACAGTATGGTAGGTGCTTTGGTGGGGGTTCCCTTGGGAGCTCAACTCCAAACTGGGATTTCTAAATTTCTCTCGAACCCCGCAACGTATGATGTAGCAGGACAATTCATACTCAATACATACTATAATCTGCAACACCACTGATAATTATCGGCTTGGTTAGCTGTTCCTCCTTCGTATATACTTAAAATTCACGGCGGTTCTTTCAAAATGGCTTGTGAAGATTTAAAGACAGAAGAAGACATATGTTGTGCTGTTTGCGGCACCGAAGAAGTTGATGACATCAAATTGAGGAAATGCACCGCTTGCTACCTCGTAAGATATTGCAGTGTTAAATGTCAGAAAGAACACAGGAGGCAACACAAAATGGAGTGCAAGAAAAGAGCGGCCGAGTTGCGTGACGAGATTTTATTCAGGCAGCCCTATAAGCAGCCACTTCGGCGACTGTCCGATATGCTTTTTACCGCATTCAATTGATCACAACGAATTCAAGTTGATGACGTGCTGCTGTAATGCAATCTGCGTAGGCTGTGCATACACCAATGAGCTTAGAGAGAGAGAGAAGAGAACCTGTACCTACATGCCCGTTCTGCCGGCACCCGGTTCCAGCGAATGGGGAAGAATCCAAAATGTTTCTTACGAAAAGAGTGGCAGTAAATGATCCACTTGCATTTCAGCAGATGGGAGTGAGGTACTACGAAGAAGGGGACTATGATACTGCATTTGGATATTTTACAAAGGCAGCTGAGCTAGGTGATGCGGATGCTCACTACTTCTTATCTGTTCTGTATCAGGAGGGGCGAGGTGTTGAAAAGAATGAGGAAAAGGAAAAAATCCATTCGGAAGAGGCTGCCATCGCCGGTCATCCTATTGCTAGATATAATCTTGCAATAATTGAAGGATGTATTGGCAGGGGAAAAAGAGAAATGAGTTATCTTAATAGATCAGTGAAGCATTTTATCATTGCCGCTAACCTCGGATGTAACGATTCAATACAACAACTGAAGCATTATTACTCAGCGGGATGGGTCAGCACAGAAGACTTTGCCGCAGCCCTTCGTGCAAATCAGGCCGCCGTAGATGCTACAAAAAGTCCACAGAGAGAAGTAGGACTGAGAGAAGTAGCTAGCTCTCAAGATGGGTACAGGAGAGATTAGGTGATATTACAGCATGGGAAGTAGGCACTACAAGATACCTATTTTATGCAGATTATGAAGTATGTAATGCAGAAAGGTCAATCTATTCTTTCACACATCATAGATCTTGTTAGAGCTAGATGATTGCGATTGCGAATGCGAATGTTCCCACATTTCCTCGTTCAAACGTTGTGAGAGAGAGCTCAGTCCTGAGGGCGGCTTGTGTTTGTCTGAAGTTTTGATTGTCGCCAGTAATTTTTTCTCCACCTTTGTCTTGCGCTTGCGGCTAGTGTTCTTGTTGCTGCCCCTGCTGGACCTACTACGTTTTCCAGATCGACTTGAACCATTAGGTTCAGAGTCGTCATTCTGAGACGAGAGATCTGCCCCGTTCATGAAATCAATCGCCTCATCATTTGAAGACTTGTCGCCTTTGGTAGATGCACCGCGAGGCTCAAAATGTGCAGGAGATCCTCCAAGTCGCTTGTTTTGTCCAGCACCGCCACTTGGAACGGGAACGGGTCTTTCTGCTCTCCAAGCTAGCCCATTCTGTTTTCTTGGAACAGCAAATTCCGCTACAGTTGCAGCCACAGTGGATGATGGAGAGTACTTGGATGCCTTTGCTGATAAAGGTGTTCTTGAATTGGACGAAGCATTCTCCTTTCCAGCACGTGAAGTGTCTTCTCGGGAAACAAAGGGCAATGAGCGACGCTTTCTTTGTCGGACTTCGTCATTCGAACCAATATCACTGTTGTTCCATCCACCTGGACTAAAGCGGGGATCAGAAGTGACACTTGGGCTGTTCGATTTACGAGGAGGGGAAGTTACACTGGGACTCGATGAGAGAGACAAGCTTTGGTTGACATATGACAAGTCATGATGACTTTCAGGACTGGGGCTTGCCGGAAGCTGTTGAGCAGCATTGATGCTAGAGGAGTTCCCTAAGTTGCCTGGTGCAACTTCAAACTTTGCAGCCGACTTCTCCTCGACCGATGCTTTGGTGAAACTTGCCGCTGATGCACAGCTTACAGGAGAATCATCTTCCTTGGAGGAACTCATTGGCGCTGTAGGTGGTGTATTGACAGACTTTAGAGTTGGGTATGCTTTGTTCGATGGACTTGATACAGGAGGAGACTTGTTGGAAGTTGCTGAAGCATTAGCAGCAATGGCCATCTCAGATGGAGAATCCGATTGAAGATTGATAGATTGCTGGGAATTGGGAAGAGGTTCTGCCAGAGGTGATCCAAACGCTTTCGCTTCGGCTTGAACATTGGCTTGGACATTGGCTTGAACAAGATCATCACTTGATGCAGTGGGCTTGTTTACTGGATTGAGATCAAGAGAGGCCATTGCATTAGATTCCATTGTTGCGCGATGTAACTTTGGAGGAGATGTAGTCGCTTCAGCTGGGATATTCCTCTGTTCCTGAAAATTCGAAGGTGATGCATTCGCCTCAGCTTGGATATTCACATTGGGCAAGAACATTGACTCGTCGACTTCTTCGCATTCTTCATGAATCGATGAAGCAGTCGCTACTTCATCAACTTCTTCGTGGATTGGCGAAGCCTTCTCTACTTCATCTGTAGTCTGTTTACTCGTGGCAAAGAGTCTTTTTGACACACCAGATAAAGCTGGATCGTCTTTAGCCTCATGTACAGTTTCCTCTTCAGTACCTGCACATGTCGCTGCAGCTTTATTATCATCTGCATTGAGCACTTCACGATCGTGGACAAATGCGCCAAACTCGTTCCACTCGGAGCGATAGTCAATCGGTGGTTGATTTGTTTCAGCACGATTTGAGAGAAGCATGATAGCAGGCTCCACTGATGTCGTAGGATTGGAGTCAGCTCCATCCACGTGCTCCACTTGATCATACACTGACGAAGTGTTGCTGTGTGGTAAAGGTGCCGTCTCATTAGATTGGTACTTGGGAGAATAGAAGAGAGGACTGCTAATAGCGGTGGATTCATTTTGCTCTTGAATGATATTTTTCGAGAGAGTTTCGTCGTGGAGCTGTAGACTGCTTGTTAGTCTTGTTACTCGTGGGAGGCGTCTCTTCATCTTCACCTATCATTTCAGTAGCAGCCTCGTCTTCGTCAAGAGCATGTGTATCTTCCTCGGATCGGTCTTGAATACTGCCCTCGACTTCACTTTCTTCATCGTCGTCATGACGTGATTCGTCAACTTCTTCAAATCCTTCAAATCCTTCGGATTGTTCTTGGATAGTATCATCTATTTCAGTGCCGTCTGCTTCATCGTGATGATTTGATGCTCGTTCAATTGTCTCAGCCTCGTCATCAAACAATGGACTGAGATTTGTCGGAGTAGACTGCTCTATAGCTGACCAAGCCTCAAGTTGCTCTTCACTTGGTGATCGATCTTGATTAGATTCATACTGAGGTGACTGCTGCTGCTGCTGCTGATGGTGGCGATTCTGCTTCTCCATCATCAGACCTTTCAAATGAATTAGAACCACGAATTGCATGTTGCAAAGCCAGAATCCCAGGCGTTGTCATTAGCTCTTCCTCTTCTTCCTCCTCCTCCTCGTCTTGATCTACAAATTTGAAAGCAATAGCAAGTATTGCAAGTCCACAAAGTACTCCAACCAAACAGGCAATAATCACTTCATTCATTGTTGACGACGACGACGACGATGATGATGAACTCTCACCAGTAAAAGCCTCCGACTCCTTGCTCAATTCTTTCGACACGATACTATTATCGTACTTGACCATATCACGAAGCTTGGCCGAATAAATAGATGATGAATGCACCACACTACCCCTTCTTCCACCGCCATTCTCGTTTGGAACGACAATATTAATCATCCATTGATCTACAATACGTCTCTTCTTCGCCATGATCATCACCTCAGAAGATTGGCTACTACTACTACTACTCCACTCTCTCAATAGAGATACAAGAATGATCCTCTCGTTTGTCACTTCGTGATAGTTGGAGGAATGATTGTATCTCGAGGAGGAGGAGGAGAAGGAAGTGTAGGGGACTTCAATGATGGCAGTGGACTGACACTTTTGGAGGTAGACATGACTGTTGTGGTTGGTGTCGTCGTTGCATCCACTACCCTTGCTTGACGATGAATGGTCGCACACTACATCATTGCTGCGATGTACAGCTGATGCAGTAGCGGAGGAACCACAATGAAGATCTAGCGGTCGATCCATCTGGTAGACGTACATTAGCTCATCATTATCGTAGGTGACATCCCTGAGCGTAATGAACCAATTCTTCTTCTCCTGTGTAGTAGTATTCATTACCAATGATGATGATGATTCAATTGCTGCTGTTGATGACAAGTAACTAACATCCACGTGAATTCGAAAGAGTGCGTGACAGTTGATACAAATGACATCATCATTGGACGACGTGTGCGCATCGTTGGAAGTTGATCCTTCCTCCTCATGTGGCATCTTCTCCTTCAATTCATAGGGAGTGACTACTCCATCCTCTCCAACTCCATCCTTGTCAGTGGCAACAATGCCATAATCTACTATCCCGTCAATTTGACGTGGAGTAACTTCATGCTCCACGAATGACGGGAAAGAAGAGAATCGACCATTTCGCTGCTGGTACCAATCCTCTTTCACAAAAGAGGCAGCAGAATGATGATGCAGCATGTGATCTTTCTTTACCAATGCAGTACCATTGAATGATGCTCCATCACCATCAACGTGCACAGCAGCAGCAATGGAGGAAGCATCATCCTCACTACTACAAAATAAAAGAGCACCCCCCACCCAATCAATCCATGGATGAAACACACTCATACAATACACTCCCACAAGTGGCAGTAGTAAACTAAGAATGATCATGATAGTAAGCTTGCGTTTGCTCATTGACAAGAAGAATTTGGTGGGTGTGGTGGTTGTGGTTGGAGCAGTCGTGTTGGAGAGAGCATCATCATTGCCATCGTTGTTGAGCGGGAGGATGGTGTGTGGAAGAGTGGAGTTGTGACTGCTATTCGTGACGATTGTGTTGGTGGTGGATTGAACGAAGGGTGTGGAGGGGGTGATGGATCTCATTGTTATTGTGGTGGTGGTGGGATGATAAAGAACAAATGCCGAGAGCGAGCGGAGCAGTGAAGGCGTATGGCCGCTGGAAGATGAGGTGGTGCGGCGATGGAATAATTTGTTTGGTTGCGCTGCCGTTCTTGATTGCGCTTATTGCCGTCTCTAGAGGAGTAGATGGCGATTAGATTGATGGCGATTGGATTGATGCAATGCTTGCTGGCGGTGTCGATGATAGTAACGGAAGCTTCGATGCAAGAGCAAGTCGAAAGTGGTGAGGCGTCAAAGCAAAGTGCAAGTGAAAGTGAAACTGCTCGCTTTTGACTCGACTCAATCACAGGAGAGAACCAAAAGCAAGGCAACGCCACGCCGCCACGAACACATCTACCATACAGAATCGGGGAATACAATGGCCAAAGGCCGGCCAAGTCGTTCTCGTTGGGTGCATTGAAGCTATAGACATCTTCTACGCGGCTGTGCAATGGAGTGACATGACAGCGTAGGATTTATACACATCAAAAGCGCGATCTCATCTAACATTGAAGTCGACATCACCAACGCAATTACACGTAACAAACATCACAATAAAATGAAAAGGATAAAGAATCATCACCATGATGATGCTACTACGTTCCACAGAAATCGATCAAGGATAAAACAACATCATCGCACACAAAGAAGGCACTGCTTCTTCTTACCCTTCCATTCTAATTCTTCTTGCTGCAACTCTTCAACATCTAACTTTCTTCACATCATGACTTTCATACTACAATCATCACTATCATCATCATTACTACTATTTCTTCTACTACTAACAACATCATCAACAGCAGCAGCAGCAACAACCTCACTCTATCAAACACTCTCCATCCCCAAAACAGCCACCCAATCCGAAATCAAAAAGGCCTATCGCAAGGCAGCACTGCAACATCATCCGGATAAAGTTCCAAAAGAACAACGAACCAAGGCAGAACATAAATTTAAGGAGATTAGTAAGGCGTATGAGTGGTTGAGTGATGAGAAGAAGAGGGAGTTGTATGATCGGTATGGTGGTGAGTGGTGATTGATGAACTTGTTTGTGTTTGTGTGTGTAATGATTGTGTAGTGGTGTGGTGTGGCCAATGATGAACAATTACTCTAGAATTACTCCGAGAGGATATATATACTCCATGCTGGACAACTTTATCCAACCTCAGGCCTATCTGTTTGTCGTTTGCTTTTTGCATCATTGCATCGACTGCTTGCTCAACATTTATCTGCATACATCATTGTTGCTCGCTGCTTTATTTTCCTTCAGAGAGGAGTTTAGATCCAAATTTCAGTCCATTGGGTGCTGGTATGGGTAGTGGCGGAGGTGGATCCCATGGGTTTCCTGGAGGCAGTGCTGGTGGAGGTCGAGGTGGAACTAAAACGTATTCCTTCAACAATGGTGCAGGTGCTGCTGGTGGATTTCCTGGTGGAATGTTTGGTGGTGGCATGCCCGGTGGGGGAAACTTTGGAGGCTTCTCTCCTGGAAGTAGTGGTGGAAGTAGTGGTGGAAGTGGTGGTGACTTTTCCGAGATTGATTTGAATGAGATATTACGACAAATGATGGGAGGTGTGCCAATGGGTGATACCAGAGGGAGTCAATTCGATGGTGGTGGAATGAACCAGCAAAATCCATTCTTTGGACATCAGGGTGCACCGCCACGGCAGCAGCAACATCAAACACATCCAAGAAGAAGTGAGCAACAACATTACACTCGACCAGTGCACTGCTCTCTTGAAGATTTATGCAATGGTACCACAAAGAAACTTAAGGTATCATTCCCCTCCATCCAATCCGAAAAGATATTTACAATCAAAGTTCAACCGGGGTACAAGTCTGGGACCAAGATAAAATTTCCACCATCACGATCGGTGGATGCCAATACTGGGATAGAAGTGGAGTATCCTGCCATTACCTTTGTCATTTCCGAGAAGAAGCATCCATTTTTGCAGCACAAGATTGGGGATGATAATTTGTATTGGAAATGTAAATTGACGTCTCGGCAGGCGGAGCGTGGGGCGAAATTGAAGTTGCCATTGCCGGATGGGAGTACGCTTGAGGTGGTTTCCAAGGCGGGGACCAGGTCGGGTGAGAAGATGACTGTGGAGGGGAGGGGTATGACGTTGAAGGGTGGTGTGGCGAAGGGCAATGTTGTCATTGAATTCGTTGTTGGTCATTGAAGGGACGAATCTGGGTAAGTGGTTATGATGGTTCTGAATGATTGTTTGTGCGTGTGCTGACTTGAAGGGTTGATTTCTACCGACGTCGAGCAAATCAGTCTCGTCACCGGATTGGATGCCCAAAAGAAATGATGACGTTAGTCTAGTGGAAATATAGGACATTTCCATGCGCATGCCAAAACAGCAGCTTTGTCATTTGCCAATGTCTCCGCTTCGCTGTGCCTGTATGCTACATTTCAGAATGTTGTTACGCTTGGTTGTTTCGCTTGCTAATATCATTCCTTTGTTCTTTTTCCGAAGCAGGGATCTTCTTTGCTTAGACTATATGCTATTCGGAACAGCCTTATTGGTGCTTCGTACTAGGTGTAGAAGAGTGTTGGTCACAATTTACCATTCAATAATTGATGAGCATGACTAGAGATAGACAGATGTAAGTGATTATGGTTTGATTGATTGTGTGTGAAGGGTTGATTTCTACCGACGTCGAGCATATCAGTCTCGTCACCGGATTGGATACCCAATAGAAATGATTGACGTTAGTCTAGTGGAAAAATAGGACATTTCCATGCGCATGCCAAAACAGCAGCTTTGTCATTTGCCAATGTCTCTGCTTCGCTGTGCCTGTATACTACATACCAGAATGATGTTTCGCTTGCTAATATCATTCCTTTGTTCTTATTCCGAAGCAGGACTACTCTTTGGAAAATACTTGAAAAGATTTGATGAGCATGGCCAACAATCAAGACATGGACAGATTACAGCTTCTTCGACATTACATCATTAGCTCCTTCTCTTTGTAGAAAGCAATTTTGTATAGAAGCTTTAAGCTTTACATCATTAGCTCCTTCTCGATACCAGATCTTGCTGCATGCCAGAAATACAGTAATAATTTCTATAATTATCATGTTGGTAGTAGCCTCAGACTTCGCACGCAACTCTGTCATATATGTTATTCACATCCAAAAACCATCATCCACTAGAAAATGACCGTGTCCAACATGGTCCCCAAACACTGAATAATATTACTACTCATCAAATCACTCACACACCCCTCCAAATGCTTCTTCGGATCCACCTTCCCTACATTCTCCACCAATATCTCCTTCTCACTCTTGCCCTCCTCACTCACAATCCGCTCATTATAATCCGCACTCAACTTCAACATCTTATCCACCACACTGGCATTATTCTTGGATTGTTCCTCAAACGGACTGACCGTGAGCCCCGTTGTCCAATTTCGTTTATGTAAATTCATCAACATTTGTTCCTCCAATTCATTCTTGCGATAGTCTATCACAATCGAATAATAATGACGATTCAACCCATGTATCAATGCCTGAATTGAAGGTTTGTTGAGATGCCCAATATTACTCGTACTCTGACGTGGCTCATGCCCCAACATCATCAACTGTGGATTAATCAACCGAAAGCAATCAATCACAACTTTCCCCTTGACACTCTGAATAGGATCCACCACCAACGCCACCGCTCGGGCATTGAGCGCCTCAAACGACGATTGGGTATTAATATCCGTACTGGAAAGCCAGCATCCAAATCCGGGGTGGGAGTGATACCATCCCACCACCATTTCGCCACGCCCCGTCTGTTGGAGCATATCGAGCATTTTGGTCTGAAAGACGGGGTCGACTGCCTCGACACTTACGGAGGTACCGCTTTGGGGCATGGCGAAGACATCGACGCAGTTTATGGTGTAGTCGTCTACGAATTGACCGAGCATTAGTCCCATGACTTCCATGGGGACACCGGCGCGGCCGTGTTTGAGCATTTTGAGTAGGGCGAGGGAGGAGACGTGAACTTTTTCGGAACAGTCGGGGGTCGGTGAGTCGGAGGGGGGGCCGCCCATGCCTCCGCCGGGCATGCCGCGCATTAGTTGTTGGATTCGGTCCATTATTGTTTGCTATTATGTATTTGTTTGTAGGGTGGGTGACGTGATAGCAACAATGCACAATGCTAGCGTCGCATTCTGGAGTTGATGTGATTTTTGATTTTCTGAGCCTTTCTTTTGGATTCTTTTGATCTTATGTATGATTTCACCCGTTTGAGGGGCGGGTGGAATTAATGCACGCCTGTCTAATGAATAGTAACGTGTAGTAAATATCCTAAGACTCTCTCTTAGTAATTCAAGGAATTTGGATGCATGCAATAATGCAAGCTATTGGTGAGATGCAATCAAGCAAGCACTTGCAATGCTGAGATACGGGTCGCGGTGTCATAGATGTTTAAGTTATTCATTAACTTAATGCAAGGTTTCCCGTACTGCACGTATGTGTTCATAGGGAGGGTATCATGGTCCTGCATACATCCTAATCTCCTCGATCATTTCAAAAACACACAACAGATACGATTTATATTATCTAGTAAAGTTACTAGAGCTCGTCACCAGAATCATCCTCATAGTCACTACTCTCATTTTCAAGTTCCTCGAGTCCAATAACCTCAATCTCCTTATCACCTTCATTTTTCTGTTTCTGAGCAGCTCTGACTGCAGCTTTAAGACCGTTCTCCAAAGCTTTGACATAATTATTGCTTGTTTCCCACTCGAAATCGTCCACATCGCATTGCTTACTCAACTGAGTAACCTTCGCAATCTGGATTTGTTCCAACATCTGTTTCATTTTTTTGACATCTTCGGCAGTGGGCTCCTTGTAAACCCATTCTGTGACAAGAGGCTTTCCATAGCCCTTCCCCTTGCCACTCTCCTTCACATTTTCATCCAAACGATATCCGAACTCCATATCTGAGAAGTAAAAGCTCTGGGGCATCTGCTCCACAAATCCATACTCGCGTAGAATATCGCCTGTGCCATACTCATACTTTCGGTTTCCACAACTCTCGCACATATTGTAGGAAGTATGAATTTGCTCATTCGCCTTGATGTCCCTGCTGGCTGTTACTTCCACATCTATAGTAGTGTCGTGTACATCACTGTGGGCTGTGTTCAACCAACGCCCATTTCCGTGACTCATTGTGTCAAATACCGGGATCAGTTTATCGTCCCAGCTCCTTTGGATGACAATAAGAGCTGCATATTCTTCAAGAGGATCATCAGATCCGTCGCAGCTCTCGTGCCACTCATTTATCCAAGGAAATGGACCGTGAGGTGGGAGATCAACTACCTTTTTGGGCTGTCCTGTGACACTAGAGAGGAAATTCTTCCCGGCTTCGGACCATTGGGGCGGACTTAACTTGTCTACCCAGGGAAAAGAATCGGACGGAGTTGTGATTTGAGTGAATAAGTCCTTGCCGGCCTTGGACCATGCGGATGGACAACCAGGAGGTTGAGTATCTAAAAGATAATTGACGTATGGTGCGTACTTGGAGTCGTCCTTCAACTTGAGCTGGTCGATAAGATTACGAACAGTACTACAGGTCATACTGTCAATGTCAGGATCTTCTTCGGTACTATCCAAGACCATGTTTCGGGGTATTCTCAAGATAACTTCGCCTTTGGGGATGGAGTCGTTTACGAACATACCAAAGAAGGAGGTTGGATCGGAGGGATCCACACGACGCATTTGAAGGTTTGGGTGGAAGTATCCGCCTTCTTTTTCGAGCCAGGAGATGAGGGCTTCGGCGTGTTCTTCATCCGACTTTTTACTCTCCCCAAATAACAGTGCAGTCTTTTCCCTTAGACCCAACTCTTTGTTATCAGTAGCAACACACTTTTGCTCATATTGTCCTAACCATCCTTTGCCCGTGTAGCTCTTCTCCTTAGGCAACTCATACTTTCTGCTTTCATATTCGCGACCAATGTGAACACCTACCGCTGCTGTAAAAGAAACGATGGCGGCACATAAAATCATTTTGATGGCGATAGAGAGGTACGATCCTGTGAATATGACATCGCAGAAGTCATCGATGATACCTTGGTCGTTGTTTGATTTTTTGGTGGCGGGGGGAGCTTGCTTTTTAGGCCTAATTTCTGCAACGATTTTGAAGTCTGGATACATTTTCGTCCAATTCTCTCTGGAGCTGTAGGGAGTGAAGAGGAAAGTATCATAATTCTTTGCACGGAAATGATTCGCTGTCATGTGCCCTAATTGGGTATATTGGAGCCACATGTGAATAGTCGGTTGTTTGGAGGTGGAGTCAATGGCGTGGAAGACTCCGTGGGTTAATGTATCATTGTTTTTCACATCGCATGGGTATGTAGAGCGGCGGATGGAGATCGCAGGATCCTTTGGCATCTCCGGAGATGACGGCGCCGCCGTTTCAGAAGAGGGTGATTCAGTTATGGTTGGTTCGTGAAAGACTGGTGCGTCCTCCTTTGCGGCAGGGTGATCGTTGCGGTTGTCTTCGGCCATGGTCTCTGTTGTTTTGTGCTGGCGGCTGGCGGGTTTTGACAAGAAAGAAGTGACAAGGACTTGTGAAGGACAGGCGCAAGAAGGCGCCAAAAGAAGACCTTTCCCTTGGAGAATTCACGTCGGAATTGGTAATACTCAATTTAATCTTGGATGAGGGATATATTTAAAGCTTCGTATACACTGAAAGTTACTTCATTAGATACCGCAAACTTCTTTCAACTTTCTTTTAAAAAAGTGCTACCTAATTTTATTTTTACGAAGCTGAAGATGGGCATGGTCCCTCCACTTTCCGCTTTCCGCTTTCGAAATTTTGCCCCTCAAAAAGTTGTAAGCCAGAACATGACTACCATCCGGTTTACATGTATGCTGTAGAGTAATACAAGTATCGGATGCGTTCGATAGATAGATAGATTATTTTAGTAGCTACTCTCTAGACCACTTTCAAGTATCATTAGTACTAGATAGTATCATTGAGAACAACATAAAGCTGCATCCACCGGCCGAGATAAGTAGAGTCAAGGAGTTAAATGTATAGCGCAACGGGCACAACGGGGCGCAAACACAAATGAGGATTAATACAAATTCCCCACAACAAAGTCAACGGACGCTCCGCAGGCGCACGAAGTCATCTCCTCGTCTCTCCTACAGCGTTCGCGGCGCTTCCACCATTTTGATATCGCTGTTTGTGGTAGTCGGAATTTTCTTCTTTCAAGTTGGAGATCGCTTCCGCGACAAAAACCTTTGGATGAGCTTTACAATTCCAGATATGCAAGAACACTTTAAATGTGAAGAAGCTTTTGCCACTACACGACCATGGTGGACATCTGATCAATGGAGAGAGGTTCGTGACTTATACCATGCTTTTGCTCAAGAAAATAAAGGAACATATCAAATGGCCGATGATAATGATACATTTGATTGTAGTGACATTGCAGAGCCATTTCAAGCCAGCGAAGAAAAGGGGCGAGGACTCAGGGCGGCCAGAGATATCCGCGAAGGAGAACTTGTTCTTAGAATTACCAACAATACGATCGTTATCACTGATGGTTTTACTTACAGAAAGTTCATGTTTGCTGTGGAGGAGCGCTTTCCTACTTTTGCTTGTGACATAATGACATGGAACTGGGCGCAAGACTTGGATGACGAAGGTGAAAAGTTTGGTATGGTGGTTGATTTGAATGATAACAATCTACTCAATGCAGGAGATGAAGAAACAGGTGCTAATGTTTGGTGTGGCACATATGGAGAAGAAGATAGCTGTGATAAGAAAAATCTAACGTTTTATGCCGCAAGGGACATTCGCAAAGGAGAAGAATTGCTGGGTGATTATGGCGAGTTTGTGTCATCTCATTCGCGGGACGAATTGGGTTTGTAGTTGGTAGAGTTGCTAGAGTAAGTATGCTAGAATAGAGTCAAATGATATCAAGCATACTTATGAGTCGATGGCATCAGCATCGATGGCTAAAACTAAAATGGCTATAGCTGCCAGCCCTTTTGCTTTGTGTTTATGGGGCCATTCTTACCATAAGTATTGCATTACTCTTCTATGCATTCATAACGCAACTCGCTAGGATTAGTGTTCACTTCGCGCTCTGAGGCACTTGATAGTAGGTACAGGTAGCATGCATTGCTTGAGTTTTGAGGGAATGAAATAGCCCCAAATCGGGACACCGGGCCCTTACCGTCCCCAACTGCCCCCCTATTTTTTTTTGACTAGATACGAGCACCATGTCGAACTCAGCAGTAGGTGGCGGCGGCGGCAGCGTCATGGACGTTCTTGATAGAGTCATTGGACTCCCTGGTAGCATCACCAGTGCGTTGGGGGCCAAATCATTCATACCCTCAAAGAAGTTTAGCGGCTCCAAGCCCGGCTATGTCTTTCGATCTTCTGATTTAGGCACTGGATATTACCTCGATGAACAACTGCAGCAACATCAACAGCAGGATGATGATAACAGAAGAGAGAAAAAACGACCTCGATTCGAAGCAGATGATCAAAATAACGAACAACGCTCAGTCCGTTTCGACGCATCACGAGATACCACCCAACTCATCCCGCGTAGTGGTCGTCTCACCGGTTCCGAACTCCTCGCCCAAGCCGAAGCCCAACAATCCCAACAACCCACACCCATCAAAACAATCCACGATCTCTCCTCCCGCGGCATACAATCCTCCTCCACCTCGTTTCTCAAAACCCTCACTAAAAATCAGCTATTACGAGCGCAACACACGGACAACCCAGAAAAATTCATGATGAATGAATTGGCACTGAATGATGAAATTCAACAATTCAATTCGGTAGCGGTGAATATGAGGAGTTATTCGTATTTAGTGCAGTATGAAGTTATGGAGGGGTGGTTGACGTGTTTGAATCATGAGAATAGTGATGTGGCAATGAGTGTGGTGAGTGTCTTGGTGGAGTTGATGGATCCACTATTGTTGCAGGAACAGGAGTCTGGTGGGAAAGAGGAGGAGGAGGAGATTGAGGGAGTGATCATGACACCGATGGAACGGATGGATCATATGAATGCATTGGTGACTGAATTTGTCAAGGGGGGTGGATTAGATCTAATCACGTCCAATTTGGGAAGATATGATGAAAGTGTCGAGGAGGATGCCAAGGGGGTGGAAGATGTTCTGACATTGGTGGAATCGTTACTTGATTTGGATAGAGCGGGTGTGTTGCAATTTGATTATAGTAGCAGTACTACTACAGAGAAAGAGGCAGGGAAGGAGATGAATGGGTCAATGAAAAAGATGCCCTCGTCAATTGTATTGTGTATTTGTCAACAGACGACATTTCTATCGTGGTTGCTTCAACGTATTGAAAAGAGTAATGATGGTGACAGCGATGAAGCAACTACAATAGCAACAGATTCGTCAATTTCACCAGCAGTAATAAAGCTGCATGCGTCAGAGATTTTATCGGCAATTCTTCAGCATGAAGACTACTCAGGTCAAACAAATGATGGTTTGTGCAAATTATCATCTCTGCCAAAATATTCCTCCGCATTTGATGATGATGATGACCGGATAGAAAGCCTGCTGCTTCCTCGAAAGAAGGAGAAAATGGAACGAAACAAAGCACAATAGACGGAATGGAAATATTACTATTAGCAATTGCCGCGTACAGAAAACAAGACCCACAAGTCGAAGTCGACTGTGAATTCCTCGAGAATGTCTTTGATGCATTGGCTGCATCATTGTTACGAGAAGATAATGTTGCCGACTTTGTTGACGCCGAGGGTATTGAACTTATGTTACGGTGTTTGAGGCAGAAGGTTCATGCGGGTGGGGGGGCGTTGAAGGTTCTCAACTTTGCCTTGTCGGGTGCATCGTCTTCTGCGAATGTAAACAGAACTGCTTGTGAAACATTTGTGAGTGCGGGTGGACTCAAAGTTATCTTTCCATTGTATATGAGTCGAAAGTCGGCAATTCCTTGTCCTGCGGCGTGTAGTGAAGGTGGGAGCAATCTTGCAAAGAAGGGAGGCAAGAATGGAAGTTCTTCAAGTAAACGTGCCAAGAGGGCAGCACAGGCAAGAAAGAGGTGGCTGGTGGAGATCGAGCGGAACTCAATCAATGTAATGTACGCTTTGACGAGACATATCAGCCAAGATTCAAAGTATGACGCTCATGCAAGATTACTAGTGAAGTTTGTCGAGGAAGAATGTGAAAAATGTGATAGAACTATCGAACTCTGTCTGAAATATGACGAAAAGGCCCGAATTGCTGAATACCAATACTTTCGTAGCGATGCAGCTGAGGAGGCAGAGCAATTGGGAGTAGACGTTGAATTAGCCGCGCTTGACGCCAAGTTGAGGGGCGGTGGCGATTTATTTCACCGTACATGTGCCATTCTATCATTTGCATGCGTTTTCTCGAAGCGTTGCCACGGGCACGTGAGAGACCAATTGAAAATGAAAGGATCGGGTATTACCGTGATAAAGGAGGGTCTTACTGAGTTTGCCGCATTGCTTGCAGATGGACACCAGAAGTCGCAAATAGAGCGTTTCATTGCTGAGATTTAGCCTGCTACATATGAATAAGCACGATAAATCTAAATAAGTACTTCCAGTTCCAGTGTGCCCGCTGGCATCCTTAACTACTTTTCTAATTTGTAATTGATGAAAATGAATGCTGAGGAGAAGATGCGTATAATAAGAAGCACTAAAAGACCGCCCGGTCACAGGTGTCAAGAAAAAAATCAAAGCCAGCGAGAGATTGAGAGATTGAATCGGAAGTTAGGAGTAGGAGGTGGAGGTGACACGTTTTCTTCATTGATTGGCGAAGATGTGCCTCCACGAGCTCTAACTGAGGCGTTCTAGAAGGGGCAATTATGTATTTATCTATGATGGTAAACTCACCCAAAGATTCTTGGATTGCAGAATCATCCCACACTGTGGTGTGCGACTATTCAATTTTCTTCGTTGGCTCGAAGCTTGATTCAAGTAAACGTGCCAAGAGGGCAGCACAGAGCACAGGCTAGAAAAAGGTGGTATAACAGACACAAATATGCTCTTATACTGATATGCAACTTATCGATTCGATTTCACTTTTGATTGGACTTCGTCTTTCCGTGCAGAAAGTAATGGTCGTTCAACAATCCATTCTTCCCAACGATAGGTGGACGAAGCTTTGGATTTCTTTGTAAACACAACTTCATGGCATCAATCGCAGATTCGTCGACACCTCCAGGGTATGGAATCTCATGATTGACATTGGTTATTGCCAACACTTTCTGGGGAATACCATGGCAATCAGCAAATGGTGTCTTGCCATAGACCATTTGATAAAGAATACAACCCAGAGACCAGATATCCGAAGGCCGCCCACATTTGTTTACACGAACTCCTTTCGCATTGGTACTTGTATCCATAATTGCTTCGGGCGACATGTAGCTCAGGGTTCCACTCAGTGTTTCTCTATACACATTGGTTGTATCTTCCCTCTCAATTGCTTTTGCTATTCCAAAATCTATCAGTTTCAACGCACCCCGAACGAATAAGAAATTGGCAGGCTTCAAATCAGAATGGATGATGCGTTCTTCGTGGATGGAATGGACAGCCGTCAGCATTTGCTGCCACGTTAATCGGATGAAATTCATGTTGAGCGACGATCTACCCGGTCCACTTTTTTGCTTGGATGAAAGAAGCTCTTGCTGACGGAGAACATAGTTGAGATCAACTTCTCCAAGTTCCATCACTAAAAGGATTGATTTCCTTTCGTAGTCAACTTCAGCCGAGTATAGCTGAATGATTGCAGGATTTCCTTTCAGCCTTTTCAACAACGCAATTTCGTTTGCATATCCATCAATCGCTTGCTTGTTTAGTCCATCTAATTTGACTTTCTTGAGTGCCACCACATCACACTCCGTTGATAGAGCTCTGTACACCTTACAGGATCCTCCCTTCCCTATAACACCAAGTTTGGCATATGGTTCTCCATCTACTCGAATAATATTCTTCTTTTCAATCAAAGGTAGGAATGAGCAGTCCAATTGAGAAGTTGGTATCATCTTCTCAGACGTGTCTGCTTGGTTGTCAGCTCCGGATACATCGTTGCTACCAGTGCCAGCTCTTAAAATCTCCAATCCTTGCTTCACATTTTCACCGTCCTCCTTGTGTTTGGCTGCGACCTGAGCCTTGATGAGATTATCCTCCTTCCTCTCAATAGAGCCTTCCGTCCCTTCGTCAATTGTTGACATGCCTTGTGTCGCACTCAACGCAGATCGTTTCGGAGGAACGTCTACTTTGCTGCTGCTACCATTGCTACTAACACTGCCATCGACTGACTCATCTTCCTTCTTATGACGATCAGCAAACGGCTCCCAATTCAACATGTACCCCAAATCATTCCTCGTTATCTTTTTCACGGGCTGTTTGGCATCCTCATCATCACCACCACCTCTACCATCTTCTTCTTCTCCTCCTCTTCGGCTATTGTAACCTTCTTCTTTCGTGATACTATAATTCCACCACTACCACCACTACCTCGTTTCGTTGGATCCCAACTCAGCAAATAATCCAAATCCATATCCTTAATGGACGTGGAAGGTTCCGCTTCAATCGGGCTGATATTGTCTTGAAACAGACCATATTGTTCCTTTGGTGAAATGTTGTTACTTTTGGATGTGAAACATGTTGCCCTCTCATCCATGTTCTTTTCGTCATCGTCATCGTCATCGTCATCATCATCATCGTTACCTTCATCCATGGTTCGTGATAAGATAGCACCCAATTTACCACTAGTACCTCGTGGTTTTTTCCTCGCTGCTAATAATTTGTTACTTCGGTCATTACCTGATTTGAGAAGTGAGCGCTTGTTGTTGTTGTTGTTACTGTTGTTCAGCCCTTCTTCTAATTTGACCCGTGCCGTCTTTAACTTCAAGTCGAATGTATCCTCTGCATCATCAATCTTGTGTTTGTTGTCTATTGAAGACGACTTTTCTCGTTGAATTTGATGATGATGATGATTGGATCGTTTGCCCTTCAATGTGGGCAGTGCAACACGTGCCCCTCCTCCTCCCGTTGCGATTGATGTGTTCCTGGTAGCAGTGGCAGCAATGGAAGTAGCAGATGTTGGAGTAGACTTGATACCATCATTATCATTGTTGCGATGACAGCATCGCTCCAATTGCTTCAATTGAGTATGAAAAATATCAATTAATGAAGTGTCCGGATTGTTCATTGTCTCTTTTAATGAACGTACCACTTCATCTACCATTGTACCATCATTGCTGTTGCTGTTGTTGATCAACAATGAGGTATAGAAATCCTCACTCAACGAAGAAGAAGTGGATGGACCAACTCCAACACCGCTACTCGTACTACCAAATCGTAATCGTTGTATATGTCGATAAGTCTGCGCAGCATCATTTTTTCGAGCATTCCCATCCTCCTCACCACTATATTTGAGTAGTACAAGTGCGTAGAGTAGCCATAGTTTCAATACCTCTCCCTCTTGTTGTTGTTGTTGTTGAGGAATCGTACAATCATGATTATTATCCAACCTCTTGACAAGCTTAAATCGTGATGTGGCCCTTCTCAATAGTTGAATGAGACGTTTTCCCAAAACTTGTGTGTCGTTCCCCACAGTAACACTACTGGCGGTGGTAGGACGATTGCAATCATCATTCACCTGCAAGGTCATCACCAAAGCCTCACACCAAGCCTTGGCATCATTGGCCAATTCTCCATGACACACTTGTTGACATAGTTGTCTATGCCTGGATGTATCTACACCATTTTTTGTGGTACTACCGTCTGAAGAAGAAAGGCAGAATAGGGAATCGACAGTCTCACCGTACCGTAAGACACGTGCTAGCTGCCCCCCTGCTGTGTGAATGGATAGGTAAGTTTCATTGCCAATGGAGTTTAGAGTGTTGTCGTCCTCTGCTGTCCTACTGTTACTGCCTACAGTGCTATTGGTGCGAAGACTGGCGTTACTGGTGGTAGAGGAGGTTAGCATGGAGGAGGACGAGTGTGTGGCATCGTCTACTGTAGAAGATGCTGTAGCGGTGGTGGCTGTAGTCCGCAGTTTTCGAGATGGATTGAGTGCCGGAAGTAACACTCGCCGCTGTGACGATTGATGCATTGCTGTTGTTGATGTTGACTTGATGTTTGTTTTGCGTGCATCGTCATCGTCATCGATGAGATTGTTTTCCTTGTTTATTAGTTTGATGCGACCACCATTATTGCCGCTGTCGCTGCCGTTTTCTCTCCTTTGCTGGTCCATGATGACGCCACAGTCCCACACTGCTGCGTCCGATGGGTGATGGTTGGACTATTTGACGACTGCTGACTCTACTGAATAACTACTTATTGGGGCCACTCTCTAGCGTTATGTTCCATTAGGCTGACCGACATAACATGATCATTTCATTTTGCAACAATGTTTCAAAGTTCCGTTACCGTCCGTGCTTCTTTGCCGGTCGACCGGATTTCTTCAAGTGATGGTCGCATCGTTTACAAAATGGTACAAAAATGTACTATCTTCAAGAAACGGTCACCAAGCCAAACCCAAACAAACAACTCCATCAACCCATAAATCCCTTGCCAAAATCCACAACCAACAACAAGCCAGCACCAAGCATACAACACGCTCCTACTTAGTACCATGTCGGGAATTGCTCATGCCGCAGTCCGCTCACTGGCTGGACCATCAATAAAACGCTCCTCGTTCACTGCTGTTTCGTCTCCTTGGCGGCGACAATCACCATTGCCGATATCTTCTACATTATTTTCTACATCATCATCGAGCAACAACAATAATCCACCGTCCACTACTGCCGCATCACAGCCAATAACTTCAACATCATCATCATTAGACAACAATAATAATACGCATCGCATCAGAGCACTCTCACTCTACCGTCAGCTCCTTCGAGGAGCCGAACGCATGCCCACACCCAACAGACAAAATTACGTCAAGCGAAAGACACGCTCCGAATTCCGCAGACACGTGACGCTTACGGATCAAGAAGAGATTGAGTTTCAATTACGATTGGCGGATACTAATTTGGACACGGTGTTGGTGCAGGCGGAGCATTTGAGTAGATTGTTTAATGATCCAGAATATCAGAATTACAATTGAAGTCGTGGGCACCAGGCGACCAGAGACGCGTGCTCTTTTTAGTGTATAAGACGGGCATATGCATGTGGCATGCACACCTCTCGTCTAGGACAACGTGATAAATATCATCTTGTCGAATATCTGCATGCTGAATGCGAACGTGGCCACAAATCATTTACTTGTACCCATCAAGATAAAAGTGAAACAATGATGGAGAAGGAAGACAGACCCTCCTGTGACAATGATGAATAAGAATTGTAAAGAAGTCTCGAATGGACGTCTCTAGAAAGGGTGCACTAGAATAAATTGATTCTTTAAAAAGATTTTAATTCCCTAGCTCATCTTCTTAAGAAACTTAATGTATCTATTCTCTATCTTCTTCAGCTCTCTCGGACTAGCTACACTACCATCCACCTTCCTTCTCTACACGCAAACGCAATGTTCTGCTTCCCTCTCTGCTGCTTTCTCTGCCTTCAAACGTTGAAGCTCTTCCAATTTGGCTTTCTTCTTTGCATACTTCACTGCTTTCTTCCTGAGTCGCCCTACCCTCAATCTACTGCTTTTCGGAATCCAACTATCGGCCCACTTCTTTGTCTTTGATTCTATCTCTGCAGCAAACGTGGCGTGGATGACTGGATACTTATCTAGCAGGATGACTGTCATCATCTTCTTTGTCATTAATTTGCTCTTGCTTGGGATCGCGGCGCAGGTGGCTCAGGCTCGGCTGTGAGGCCAATCCAATCGGTTCCGAAGACGGGGACAGGATGGGGATGGGGCAAAAAGACTCATATAATTAAAGTCCACTCCCGCTCCCGTCTTCGGAAATCCCCAGTTTACAACGACGGGAGCGGGCTGCTTTTGAAGCAAAAGACAAAAGAGATAGACACCATGGCGCCTACTAGCGGCTTCATGATACTGGTGATTTTTTATTCCAAGAAATCCAGAACCAGCAGCGCTAAATCAAAGGTTCTCTGTCCGAGCGTGCAAAAGACATTGATAGATACCGATGAATGGTTCGGAAGGTGAAGGAACCTTTCATCACCAGCCGGAAGTAAGTCATTACCTGTCCGAGCCAAAAGGGCTCGGAAGTTGAAGGAACCTTATGTCTCGCTGGCGCCTGACGTACGCGGTGTGCTGTATTCTGTTCCTTTTGGCGACAAAAGCATAAAATATGAATGAAGGGAACGTTTCCAACATTCAGCCATCTCGCACAGGTGGTTATAGTACGAGTCAACTTCACAATTAACAACAGGTTCAAACAATGGAAGAAACAACACTTGATGATCAAATGGAGATGGAGAGTGGCTCCATTCGCAGACGCAGACGAGTGTCTACTCTTCTATTGGGTGGGAGGCCACTTGACCTACAACTGTCAAAACATGACATTATTGTCATTCTCCTTCGCTCAATAGGTCCTGCAAACGTGTCTTCTACCGTAGTAGATGACATATTTGAGCAGATTGATGAAGACAAGAATGGATTTATCACCGGAGAAGAGCTTTCAAACTTCCTTCAAGCTAAGGAACATGTGAGGTTGTCTAACTTCATGATGAAGAGGCTAGTTGACGTTCCTAGCATCGCCGGCTCATTATTTGTTTGTGGAAGCAGCTTGTCGATATTGAACAACATATGGAAAAGATCACGTGAACCCTTGTTGCTTGTATCATACATAATAATGTGGTTTTTCTTGATTGGGTCAGCATTGTTCGCTGGAGATTTTGTACGCACAACAATCAAAAGATTAAAAGATGAGGGCGTAAAATCTATGGCAAGGCAGCTACTTCGAAAGAACATGGTTTCACTTGGCCAGGTAAGTTGGGATGTCGATTCTCATATGATGTATCTATACATGATCAATCAATACAATGCTAACCATTCCCGTGCTTCCAGGTTACCAATCTAATGTGGTTATTGGGAAGTCTTGCTTATGTGCTTGCCGTTCACGAGAAACAACTCGCTCTTTCCAGCGCCGCAACATCTTCGCTGTGGGTGATAGGCGGGATCGGTTACTTCTTTGGTGGTTTTCTAGCTGTGAGTTCACTTTTGGCTTTTAGTTTATCATCACAGGGCCTATATTTCATCATCATTCACAATTATTTTGATACCTTCAGCTTCCATCCATTTACAGAAGGACGTATGCAAAGATCAAACAACAAGAAGAGATGATGCAAATGATACGTGATTTCATTGAGTCCAACCGTAGACTGTCAGATGAAAATGCATGTGTTGATGCACAAGAAAACCTGCGATCTACATCTACTACGAGCAGAAGAAGATCTACTTTAGTTCAGTTGGTTACACGTCGTTCAACAGTATCTGAGTCTGTCATCATGCAACAAATGCATGCCATAGTGATTGATGAGGATACTTTCTCACAAGAGAAACTACCAAAAAGAAGCTCTACAGAATTGAAGACACGTGATACTGAGTCTTTGACATGTCCACAAGATTCTAGGAGGAAGTCTGACATTTCATTAGAGAACGGCGTGAGAGATACTTTGCCTGGGAGGAAGTCTGACTTTTTCCTAGAGAACAGCGTGAGAAGTACTTCTCGTCCTTCGATTGGTACTACTTATGCTTCTCTATCATCCACTCACAAGAATATCAATGTTGATGTGTTTGTTCAGTCCTTTAATGGAATGCATGCGAAAGACCAAATTGATACGTCATCGCATGAGCAATCTGTTGACTCGCATGAGCAATCTGTTGCCTCACATGAGCAATCTGTTGACAAGGTCAACATCCATCTCAAAGTGTGTCTAGAGATGGCTAGATCAACATCCGTCGGTATTGCTGTATTGTACACAGTTGCTGGAGTGCTTTTCACAATCGGAGCAATCGATACTGGTCTCCCTGAAGATGTGGTTCAAAACATGTTCTTGACAGGGTCTTGTATCTATTTTAGCGCAGGTGCGTTTGGTCTGTATCTGCAATGGAAGGCAAGGTGTAGCTGGCGCACTTTGCAATCAGTAGTCTCGGCGTTGCAGCGACACACCTTTTCCGAAACAACAACTCAGTCCCCGACTGAAGTTTTGGCAGCAATTGATGAATAATCACAGAATCTAAGACAAAGCTACAAGAATACTCGGCAGAAGTTGCAATTGATAAATACTAGCCTTTATTACTGCGTTCGGCTATTGTATCAAACCAGTGCAAAACTCTTGTATTCTGCGTTTGTTAAAATTGAGTGGTGTTTCGCGTCGTACGGTACTAAGAGCTAATCCCGTTTTTGAACCTATACCTCAGTCACGTTAAGACACTGAAAATGACAGGTTCAAATTTTTTTCCGGTAGAAAGTTTTACTTTATCTCATGTATGAGTCTTGAGTTCATCAATGGCTATGTATGTAGGTACTTAGCGCCTAGAGAGAGTAACTAACAAATGTAGTAGAAGTTTGGAACTTTGCGAGTCTTTCCCTGCATATTACCAGGCTTGGGATTTAATCAAAGTTCATATATATTTCCATCGGAGACTTTCTCATACACCAACAAAGCAGTTGCATGAGCTTCCTCGACGCTCATACCTTCAGTGTTGTGCAAAGTAAAGCCGAACAAACGACATAGACCATGAACACTTTACAGAACCAAGGCCAAGCTTTCTCGATGCAATCTTCAACCTCAAAGCAATAGTATTTTCTCCAGTGAGCAATCGGGGGCAGGCTGCTCTCACTTTGTGACTTTCTGTCCTAACGTTTTTGATTTACTTGAATATGGTTTTTAAGTTCTGTCTCGATTGTCGTAACGGTTCTGACCTTTTTGTCTTTCGCAAATTCATTGAGATTAGGTAAAGTCCAGTGCCGTGAATGCGAGAAAAATAAAAATCTAAGAACTAATTACGGACGATTCCTACGTTGTTTTGATGGCTGATGCCACGTGTGAACGGATATAAATCAACTTTTCTTCATTTTTTTATCCGGTACACGCCAGAATACATGGAGGTCTACCATATTGAATTCCTACACATGTAGCGGTGTATGCAGCAGCGATTTTACGCGAGTTTCTACACAGGAATGCATACAAAAATACGCGCGCTGCCCTTTTTGCATTCGGCCCTAGAGGGCCTCATGCAAAAGGCAGTGCACGTATTTATAGTACTCAGCGCGCTATCACTATCATGCTTTCACGAAGACTTTTTTGCCGAAATATGGCGCCCCTCGGGCGCGTCCCAAACCCTCGTCCGAGGGTTTGCGAAGGCGAAGCCGAGCGAGAGCGCATTCCTCCCCGTGTTTTGAGCAAAATTCTCACCAAGCGACAAGCGGGCGAGCCCCCATCCACGCCCCACGCCAACTCGACGGCACTACTCGATAGTACTATCCAATATCAGGAAACCAGCACGCCGCCGCTGCTGCCGCTGTACATAATATTCAGGCATCAAAATAATATGAACGTGAACAACAACCAAAAGAAGGCACCCCCACCGGCGGGTAACATGGGGTTGGCCAATAAGACCGTCGAAGGCGACGGCACTAGCACAAAATATTTGGACAAGTATTTAACAATTTACGATCAATGGCCAGGTGTCAACAAACTTGCTGACGTGAAGGAGGAGCATGTTGAGGGTGAATGGCTGAGGATGTTCTGGTTGAATTTTGCTTATTGGATGGCCATCACTCCACTAAAAAAAGAAATAGGGGAGGGGTACAAGTTCCCCAATAATGACTTTTCTTCAAAGCAGCAGGACTCGACGGATTGGCACAAGGGTACGAAAGCATACTTTGATACTGAATGCAAACCCACTTGAGATCAATCAGGAGTGATAGTGTTGTAAACAGAATGACGAAAACACTCCAAAATAACATTGAGTTCCCGGACCGTAAGCCTGCGTTCACATCACGATCTATGAGGAAGGGATCCATGACCGAGAATAGACTTCACCGTGATTTATCTCCGGATGAGGAAGTAGCTCGAAGTGGACATACTCCAGGCGGTGGGGGGCCACCAGAGAATAGCAATGCAGAAGGATATGTTGCTTCTACACCTGGCATGAATGCTCCTGGTGGATTGGCATTGGCTGGATACACAAACTGCCACATGCAGCCAGTTCCATTCAACTTCGACTGTCTAGGGATGGAAGCGTATGAAACAGTCCAGCGGCTTGTGGGTGCCCTCTTCGTCAATGATGTTCCAGAACTGAAGAAGGGAGGGAAGCTACATGCAGTTCTCAATATTTGTGCTGCTCGCCTGATTGGATCATTGGTGGATCTTGTTGCGGATGTTGGTTACAATCACCCCATTGTTCAAAAGATTATTAGTGCAGCCCAGGAGGCGAAGGTTGTTGATGATAGAGTCGAGGCTCCTATTGGGGCGGCAAACTTACCACGCCATTACATCGTGCTGAAGGATTGGTCGAAGAAGATTAAACATGCTTTTGTGGAGAATAATCCACAGCATGCCCCAGCAAGTGGAAACACTGAAGCGAAGGTAGCTGGAATGGAATCGCTTGTTGCTTCCATTCTCCCTCGGCTTACATCACTGGAGGAAGCAGTCACGGCACGTGAAAGTAACAATGAGGTTCTTCAAATTCAAAGGGATGAGATTCAGCGGCTTAATGCAGAAATCGAAGTCTTGAGACAAACAAATCTCATGCAGAAACGGATGTTGAAGACAGTATCATCTCCTGACCATAATGTGTCCTACGCTCAAGCAAAGTCTCCGTGCCCAAGCATGCCAGCAATCATGCCAGCAATATCACACAATACCTCTGCCGCTGGTGAAGGCGATGCTTCTGCCACCGGAGAAAATTCCTCTACCACTGGAGAATATATTAATACTCCAGTTGCTGATACCGAATCAGAGAGATGTGCTCAACCTCCCACGAAGAAGCAGAAGACCACTACCGCTCAGAAGACCACTGCCACGACAGCTTCGGCAGCTTACTCGACTGTTGTGGATAATGCCATGAAATCTCCAGCACCTGCCAAGATAGGGGATCATACTGTCCAACTTGAGCTGGAGAGGCTCGTCGAAAATGGTGTCATCAGTAAGCGGCAGAAGGCATATCGTGGAGACGGGTTTGTTTCAAAATCTATCCTATTTGATGAAAAGAATGATTTATTTGTTGGACTCCCTGACCAATTTGCACTCATATCGGAAGGGGCTAGGTATAGAAGGGGAATGACTACTGTTGCCATGGTCATAACACAACAGCAGTGGGAGGAGTTATGCAACTTGGAGAGCACCGAGCTCGATGAAGATCGTAGGAAATTCTTAGTGAGAATCCAAGATGCAACC
Source organism: Skeletonema costatum (assembly GCA_018806925.1). Lineage (NCBI taxonomy): Eukaryota > Bacillariophyta > Thalassiosirophyceae > Thalassiosirales > Thalassiosiraceae > Skeletonema > Skeletonema costatum. Next base: position 21,580 of record JAHBBA010000450.1, on the reverse strand, counting down.
ATGGTGCGAATTTTGGAACTCGAGGTACAAGCAGGTCTTAAAGAAGCTGGCAAAAAAAGCAGGGCAAGACCAACTATTCATAGTATTGCTGGCAGACTATTGGACGTGACGAAAAAATGGAAGGAGCAAGGCATGGCAGATTTAGATGCGGAGAATAAAATTCATCTTTATGCCATTGGATTTCGAAAGGGGCAGCAAACGCTGTCTTTCGCTCGGCAAGGATGAGAAGTATGCTGGTGTATTGGTTTCAGAATAATTATATTAGGAATTCTACGTTTTTTTTACATACTCCTATTAGATGCTTCTACATATATCTGCCGAACCCTCGGACTTCCGAAACCCTCGTGTTTCCGAGGGTAGTCTGTTTCCCCCCGGAATAGAACTTTACGAGCCCCTCATATGAATACTTCTCTCCTCTCTTTTCTGCAGGGCCAAGCAACGCAACACAAAACCTCACAAAACACAAGACACAAGCCCAAAGCATGAAGATGGTGATTGAATGTGAGATGATGAGGTAAAGTTCACTGTGGCCCCACTTCACCCTCCACAGCCTAAAGCACAAACGAAAATGATGATGATAATGTACACCAATCCGCTCCAAAGACAACCACAGCGATTGGTATATAGATATCATCATGCATTGAAATTTCGCTCATCTGCGACACCAAAACGATTGTGTCGAGGGGCATACAAAAGCATCAGCTGCAGTAAGCACTCATCATTATTGACTTGGCCAGCTATAGCTACTACCGTAAACGATCAGCCACGTATACACCAATTAAGATACTTTCATCAAACTAGACTATCTTCTTCAGATACAGCCGCAATATCAGACATTGAACACAGAGTAACTGAACTCGAACGCACCGCACAATCATGCCGACTGACCAATCTAGATGTACAGCATGAGCTATGGCCATTACTTGCCAATTGCACATCTATACCAATATCATCAAGTTCATCCTCTCAATACAGATCATCGTCAAAAATTGCGCAAGAGCAAGCTATTTTCAAGGCAAAGTTGAGCAGCCGAATATTGGAATTGTGTCTGAAAGAGGTTGAGGATCGTAGAGTCTTTCTTTGGGATTGGTTACAAACTACAAAGACCTCTACAAATATAAATGACGGTGACGGCAATAACAACAACAATGATATTGACAGTAACAGCTTTTCACCCACCAAATTTTGGAATGAGGCACCCCACCCAACACCACAAATGTTCAATCTAGTCCTCTCCTCCTGGAAATCTGTAATTACAGAATCCTCCTCCTCCGACCAACACTCCATCCAACTGATGGAACACGCCGCAAAACAAGCATCGTCCCTCCTTCTACAAATGGAAGAGGAATACTCGTCCGATACATCATTTATTCAAGAATACAATGCTCGTGTGGACAAGGGACGGTATACGACGTTATTGGTTGGTGCGGCTGTGCCGGATGTGAGGAATTATAGTGAGGTGATTGGGGTTTGGGGTCAGTGTATTGATGGGGGTATTGTGAAAGTTTTGGATAAGGGACGTGATCAACGTGATGTTGGTGGCCGTGGTCGTGGTAATGACAACAGTAGCAGTGACAACAGCAGCCATGTTCGAGATGGCATACTCCAAAAACGATTGCGGTTAGAAGCATGTGCAATGAAGGCAATGATGGAGTTACTAGAATCCATGGAAGAAGATTTATATGGAACATTTAGTAATAGTGACACTAATGATACGACAACAGCAACAAATATGCAGGAACAACAACCCCGGAAGAAACCTCCTCCAGATAGAGTGTGTTACAATATCATCTTGGCTTCCATGGCGAGACAGTTGAACCCTTCGTTGTATGAAATGAGGTTGGTGTTGCAACGAATGATGGAGAGAGTTCAGTTTGAACTTGAAAGTGAAAGTGATGGCGACGATGATGACAATTATTCCTATGCCATGTCCTTCTTTCCAGATATTTTTAGTTACAATGCTCTTATTGAAGCTCGAGCCAACAGAGCTGCCATGTTTACATCTGAAACTTCTACAAATCCTCATCAGTTTGATATGCGGCAACAGCAACAGGACAATCGATCACAGTCTCGATGGCGACAACAATTGACGAGTAAGGTTCCTAAACCAATGAAGAGTAGATTTACTTCGAGTGAGGAGGAAGCTATATTGGCAGAACAAATGTTGGAAGAGATAAATCATATTTCTACTGTATCTGTCCGACCTAATGTATGGAGTTACAATGGTGAGTCTTGTGTGAATCATGAGTTGAATCTGATATGATTTGGTCAAATTTTAACCGTGAAAGTGTTTCTCTGTAGCCGTTATCAAGGCTTGGATAAAAAGTGGCACCGAGAGAGGTCTTCATCGGTCAGTATTACTGTTGCGATCATTAGCTTTGAATGGAACAAATAGCGAAGAAATTGCAAATGTGAATAATGAAGGTGCCAAACCAGAATCTACTACATTATTTGATCGGATTGCTCAGTGGGGAACATCTCTGCTAACAAACAACGACAGCAGGCACCAAACTAGAGAGACTGGAACTGAAAATGTGACAAGGAATAACTCCAAAACGAACGTGCGAAATGGAAATGCTCCTCAGATTGGAGGAGTAGGAATAGCGAACCGTCTGAATTATCTTGCGCAGGAAACCCCTGCAAATAAGACTATTCCGTCAAATGATCAAATCTCTGTTGGTATGCATAGTCGGATGTTACTTATGAGCTCTGCGTTCCAATCAAGTGATGCACAGTCTAGCAGTTCACCCAATGCTGAGGCCACTGATGAGAAAAGGGGATTGGATCCAATAGGTCCTTTGCCTTACATTGAATCGGATATCCTACCAGATATAACTACATTTCGGTTGCTTATAAATGGTGAGTCGTTAATGTTGGTCCCATATTACCCTCGTCTTTCCTTGCCATTATCGCACCTAATACCTTTGATATCCATACCAAACAGCGATGGAACGTCGTGGCTCGATCACTTCTGCAAAGCTAGCAGAAGACTTGTTACATTTGCTAGAAGAATATTACTTTGAGTTGGCTCCTACTACAGCAATCTATAACTCGGTTCTGAATGCTTGGAGCCAAGCGGGGAAAATGGGAAATGATGCCAAAGTGTCACTCTATGCGGCAGTTCGTGCTTCCGCCCTGTTAGACCAGATGTTGGATGAAGAACGTCAACTAAGTGGCATGTTACCTCCACCAAATGAGTCTAGCTTCTTGATGGTGATCAATGCTATGTCACATGCTGCCAATTCAGCGTTGAAAGCGGGAAATATTTCTGATGCTAAAAATGCAGCAATAAATGCGGAAGAATTGTTGCAGAAAATGGAACTACAACCATTAGAAACACGCCAGATTGCGCTGTCGTGTCGTGGTAGTGTAGTGAGAATTTGGGCGTCTCTTAGTGGAATGTCTGGGTCACATGACTACGCTGCCCGTGCACACACTTTACTAATGAACATGGCGGAAGAAGCGGGACATTTGCCGATTGATGTCATATATTTCAACGTTGTCCTTGATGCATGGGCAAGAGATTTGTCCAGGAAAGACACCGGTCAAGCCATGAGTCGATTATCAAAGCCACGTGCTTTACTGATGGATTTGATTGGAGGCAAATACAATGCTATGCCAGACAATAGCTCCTTTAATCATGTTATACGAGCGTGTTATGCGCCCTGGGCTTCGAGGCAGAACGTTGAAGAAGATGAGGATCGAAGGAATGCGTGGGAAATGGCGTTTGACGTATATTCAAGAATGGCTGAAAGGCATCAAGGAGCTTGCCGTCCTGATGCACACACTTATACACACATGTTCAAAGCTATTGCTTGCTTATGGCCAAAAAACACTGCTAAATCTTCTGACGAGAGGGTGGCCTTGTGTAAGAATATCTTTCAATCTTGTTGCCAAGACGGACAACTATCAAAGACATCATTTTGGGTCATCAGTACCCTTCTTGAGTCTTCCGAGTTGATGGATCTCCTGTCTCACGAGTTGAGAGACCATAATATCATGATCAAAGGCGGATTGAATCCAGATCGTTTGTATACACAAATGCCAGCAGAATGGAGCAGGAATGGAAGAAACGTCAAGTCATTAAATCGTCATAAACAGTAGTGATATGCCACAAGTTCGAATATTCTTTATCTACATAGCAACTAATATTTAAGCCTAGCCTACCAACCTGTCATCAAGTCAATTACTTTGCATTCAATCGGAAGTGATCACATTCACATGTTAAAATCACACTTGACTGAATAATTGTCATAACTGTCTGTTCAATTTGTCGCATGAAAAACAAGAACATACTCCCAACATCTAGTTAGTTTTTGCTTTTTTCGATGATGGCTCATCTGATTCAATAACTGTATCGGCAACAAAGTTGTCATCGTATGCAGAATCATGCACACCTGCGCATCTTCCAGATGGATCAGCCCTAAGCGCGAAAGAAGCATCCCAGTTCATCGCACGTTCTGTAGAGCAGGCAATACTCTTACCACCAGGAACAGTTCTCTCGGCCGCTTCGCCAGGGAAAATCTCCTCAAATATCATGCGGTAACGGTATCCTTCCTTAGTCGTGGGTGTGTTGTGTGGGTAACGGTTAGCAGCGTTGGCAAACATTTGATCGGATACTTCTCTTTCCGCAATATCTTTTAGACTATCAACCCATCCATATCCGACACCTATCAAACGAAGATATTGAATAGAAGAGTTAGGCATGCGAATCAATAATGAAATGCAGTGCAGAAAATTAAGACAAGCAGTGACTTACCATCACTGAACTGTTCCTTCTGTCTCCACAAGATATTATCAGGCAAGTAGGGATCATCAGGAGTATCGAATGCCTTTCTAATGGCCCACTTCTCGATGCGTGTATCTTCCTTACTCACACCAGGTCCCTTCACAATCATTTTTTCCTTCGGATCCAAGTTCATTGCCACCTGAAGAAAGTCATCATCCAAGAATGGACACCTTGGCTCAACACCCCATGCTGACATCGACTTGTTGGCTCTCAAACAATCATACATATGAAGACGGCTAATCTTGTCCACAGTTTCATCGTAAAACTCCTGTGCATTGGGCGCTTTATGGAAGTAGAGGTACCCACCAAACACTTCATCGGCACCCTCTCCAGACAAGACCATCTTAATTCCCATAGCTTTAATCTTACGAGACATGAGATACATAGGAGTCGAGGCACGAATAGTTGTCAGATCATATGTTTCAACGCTACGAATCACTTCCCTAATAGCATCGGCACCCTCCTCAAGGGTATAAGTGTAAGCATGATGGATAGTTCCCAAGAAGTCCGCGACTTCCTTTGCCGCCTTAAGATCTGGACTTCCTTCCAAACCTACAGTGAACGAGTGTAACTTAGGGAAGGAGCTGGAACGACGTGCGACATTCCTTGCGCAGATAGATGCGACAAGAGAGGAGTCGAGACCACCAGAGAGGAGTACACCCCAAGGAACGTCAGACATCATGCGCCTAACCACTGCTTTTTCAAAGGCATGGCGAAGGACGTCCTATAATATTGTAGAAGAAAGAGTTAGGAATACACATCATGTGTCAATAAAATTTGAGTTCAGCTCTTCAATCGGTAGAGTCCAAACAATGAAAACTCGGCCTTTCAGCAAATAAAGCAAACATGTGTATCTTACCGCCTGATACTTTTCAGTTGGTGGAGGCAATCCCGGCTTCATCTCAGGAGCCCAGTTGGGCTTGTACCATCGAACGAATTGTCCAGCGTTAGGTCCCTTGTTGCTATAGCAATGTCCCGGTGGGAAATTCTGAAACTTGTTGCATTCATGAACCATACTCTTCATCTCACTACCAACATAGACGGATCCATCATTCCCCCATCCAATGTACAAGGGAGTTTTTCCAATGTGATCACGAAAAATGAAGTAAGTATCAGTCGTCTTATCATACATGATAACGGAGAACATACCACGAAGCTGATTGGGAAGATTGGGAGTAGGAATTCCATCCATCTCAGACCACAATGGGAGCATAACCTCACAGTCACTTCCCGTTTTGGGTGTGTATGGGGCAGACAATCCAGCGTAGATTTCTTTATAGTTGTAAATCTCTCCGTTGGCTGCCACGATGACATTGCCGTCGGGAGACACGAGAGGCTGCTCACCCGACTCGGGATCCATAATGGCAAGGCGCTCGTGTGCGATACCGTGGTTGAGAGGTCTCTCGCCATCCTTCTCGACGACGAGGTAGCCGGACCAATCGGGGCCACGGTGACGTAGTTTGGAAGAACATTTGATGAGCTCCTTTCGAAGCTCTGTGGGCTCGAGAGAAGAGGAGAAGATGGCAAAGATTCCGCACATTGTCTTAATTAATACGCAGTTGTTCAACCAGATAGTTGATAATGGTAGCAGTCGGAATGATTGTGATGCTAAGTACGCACAATGCTTTTAAAAGAAGGTGCAGTGTGTGAGCAAACTTCCGGAATTGGTTTGAGCATTTTGATGGTCGCTCGAAGGTGGTGGCAAGTTCCATGTGGCATGCGGGAAAAAATCATATCTCCATCTTCCGTTTCGCCTTCGTATGTAGATAACGGATAACGGTTCCGGTATGGTATGCATAAGTATCGTATCTAACGAATGTCGCAAGTCGCAATGAACAGCTTCTAGCGGCCCAATAGTTGTGCCGTAGTCTGTACGATAGCATGACAGAATATATTCCACCACTAATGCTCGTTGCAGATACATCAGCCACGTAGGGGACCAATTTGGATTTGGGTTTGGGTTGGCCGCCAGCAATACTCTCTAGCACCATATCGTGTCTATCGGTGTGAATGCAGCGATGTGCAGTCTTTACCTCAAATGCACAAAAGGCTATGCGTACCGATGTTGTGTGTCAAGCAAAGGCAAATGTATATTTAGGCTGGCTTGCGGTCGGACATTGATGATAGGCTTTTTCTCATCTCAGATTAATTTTGTTATAAAGTTCAGTACTGCGATGAAAGAGAAGTTGCTAATACGCTGATATTTCATACATGCTATTTCTATGGTAAACGTGTCTAAGTTAAGTTATGGCCATCTGCTAGTTGGATGAGGAGTTGCGTATTACTTTCGGTGGTGCTGTGACTTGTATCTCTGCTGTCCCTGATCAGTCGTTGTGACTGCGACAAGGCGCTGCGACAAAAAGGTACAAAGTAGCAGAAGCTGCTGCGTTAATGCTGGATGCTGGATTGTCCTTTTCCAAATTGGTTCGGTTTAGCTGTTGTGCACTTTATTCTCGTATTATCTAGTTTTATTGTTTCACTTTTTGTTTTGGTAGTTTACTTATTTTCCTCATTCTCTACATTGCACTGTTTAGAACTCTGCCTATGATCAACATTACACTGTTATTCATCTGTGCCTGATAATCAATGTTCTTTTGGAACGTATTTGCTTGTTAGCTTCACACATATATCTCCTACATAAATGTTTCTATTGTCATCGAAGGTTTAGCTAACCGTAATCGTTGTATTGTTGTTATTTGAGTCCTGCTCACCATTTGAATCGTTAACTATTGCTTCAGATCCTTGTCCTTGTTCGACGTCAACGACCTGCAGGCTCTGATCTTTGTCCGCTGCCCTACTCCTCAAAAGCGCGATCAGCTGCCATAAACATCCCGTCAATCCGATCCCCGTGATAATTCCCGCTGCGAACCCGAGGCCGGTGTAGGGCATTTGCCCGCCGGTGCTCCAGCACGCCCCCTCTGTCAGCGCTGTTGACACGCTCACCCCATCATATCTCGCACACAGTACGAAGAGCGGGACGAAGAGCCCAAGAACACCGATGGCCAGGAGAGAGGGGAAGAGGAGGGTGCGGAAGGAGCAACACTGTCTCTTGAGGGGGGATGCTTCAAAGGCCTTGGTTGCGCAGGGCCCCAAGCAGCAGCCGACGACGGCGCCGACCGGGAGAGCGATGAAGATTGAGATGGCGAGACCCATTTAGCTGCTTGCGGCGGCGTTATTGTTTTGCCGCCCATTGCCGCTCCTCAACTCTTACAATACTTACTTATCTCAACGGCAAGGCCACCAAAAAATGGCTTGCTCTCGCTGATGCTTTTTCCTGCCGTGTGTGTTGGAACTTGACAGTGGCAGTGGTACTTACCGTCTCTCTAGGTTAAGAATTCTCAACCAAGACTCAACTCTACTTTCACTTACGATGAGCCGCATGCGGAAGTAATTACCTTGCATGAACGATAACAAAATTGATCAGCGGCGCAGCAAGCTTCTTGTCATCGGTACGGCTGTTACTATGGCTATGTTGTTTGGCAAGGAAATGGGCAGAGTCAGAGTAGGTAAGTACTATGGTAGGTCTGCTGTGAATTGGTCTAGTTTAGTATTAGTATTCCACTGTCTGTCACGGCCCTGGAAAGTTTGTCCAGGATGGGTTGCTCCTTACATCGCTTCATTCTGCCTCGAAGTTGATTAGCTTTTGTGGAATGCTGAAGTCCCTGTTCATGTTCATCGGCCTCAGCACCAGCACCAGCACCCTGACCCTGACAGGACAACATACATCCGGTTCGCACACTTTAGTCCCAGTTATTGACGATGAGTGTGTTCTTGTTCTTGGACATCCCCTGCAGCTTGTGCCCAGTTGTCGCAATGTTGGAGCTCACTGGTATCTGCGTGATAGCCACATTCCCGATCAAGATCCGTATGTCGTTGGTCACGTCTTGGAATTCACAAGCACAAGCCTTCATACTCACATCCTTCAGTGTTCAGTACGGCAATCGTCAACCTCGTTAAACTCTTTCAAGAGAACTTCAGCTTGTCCAACGTATCCTTCACACTTGTAAACTACTTCTTCACAGATTCAACTGCTCCTTCTTGTTGCTGTTGCTCAAAATGACATGAATCGAGTCACAACAAATTTCTGAAAATCCCAACTACTGGACACTCCCAGCTACAAAAATTCTTGCGGAGGAGGAGGAGGAGAAGAACCACTGCTGCTGATTTTGAGCCGTCCACCCAACTCATCTCCACCATATAAGACAGGCGCAAAAGAAATGTACAGGAACAGAATTCAAGATCGAGGCCTCAAGGTGGCGAGACGTTCGAATTCGAAAAGAACGCGTTTGAAATTGCTAAAGGCCTCGACCTCGAATTCTGTTCCTGTACATTTCTTTTGCGCCTGTCTTATATCAAAAGAAGCAGCTCTAATCTTCTACCGAAGCTTGGATAAAGAGGGCACTTTCCATACATTTTGACTCAGATGAGTGAGCGAGAAGGGGTGATTAAGTATTCATACAATCGGCTGCTACCTCAGATACATCATGGCTGGCATATGCATATGCAAATCGACGCGAAGGCGAAGAGAAAATTATAACTTGGATATCAATCAAGAGAAAGTTTTTCTTCCAGTACAGACTTCACTCTATCACTGATATCTTTCTTCGGCGAAGCATACAATGCAACCTGTTCTTGAGTTGTGTGATATTTGGTTCTATGCCTTTCTCTCAGAGTTTCAGAATTAGACTTTAGTTCTCGTCTTGTAGGAGTATCTTCAACCGTCGCACCTTTATCTCTTGATGCGGTATGTATAACAACATCCTGATGATCGACAGCTGCTGCCTTTGGCGAGACGCGGCAGTTCAGATCTTGACCTGGCGTCTGGGGTCTTGATTGACTCCCAGAGTCTAACTTGGGAACAAGTCGAATGCCTCCAATCTCTGATAGTATCTTACCCAGAGTTTTCTCGGTAAACTGGATCACTTCAAGCACCTCTGACGCTACCTGAGTTGCATTGGTCAAATCTATATCACCAAACTTTGGTGCCTCTTCTGCGAGAAACAATGTCGAGTGAAAGGGCAGCAGCCGATTAAAGAGACCATTACTACCCTGTCTTATTCCAACGAGGAGTTCCCCCAGTCTTTCATTTGCAGACTTGGCAATTTTGACTTCTGCTTTCTCGTCGGCAATAGAAGCCTGAATTTCTTCCAGCACATCTCTGTTCCATTCAATATCACCTACCCCATTTGTTTTCATTCTATCTAAGGAGTCTTGATCATTGGAAAGTGATTGCTTGGCTTCCTTCAATCTATCCTCAGCTTCTTTATTCTCCTTCACCAGACGCTGGCGAGTTGTATCGTGCTGTGATATTTTCATGATCATTTCCTTTAGACTATTCACCCCAGTAGTTTGCTTGATGTGAGCAAAGCACTCATCAACCTCACCCAGTTTTACTGCATTCTGTTCGAGCGACTTGTGCAGCAATTGCAATTGAGCTTTGCGTTCTCTCATTGCTTTCTGCAGACGTTCCCTCTCGTCCTTGTTGGTGTCTCGAAATGACTCGTGCAGTGCCAAATTTGTGTTCATTCGCTCTCTGTTCCATTCCTCCATCCTTGCAGCATCCTCAGCCTCCGACCGCAGTGTAATGAGTTCACACACCCGTCTATCCTCGGCAATTTTAGTGTCTTGGATAGTCTCCTCGAACTCGATGGATGCGCAAGACAGCCCACTTTCTACCTCAGCAAGCATTTTCTTCCTCCACTCTCGTTCCTTCTCTGCAGAGGATAGAGTATCTGACATTTCTTCCACGTGGCTATCCATCGTGACGGAATTCTTCCGAACACGCTGTCGCATATAATTCAATTGATGACGATAGAGAAGTATCCCATCTGAACTATCATTTGTCGCTTCGATTTCTGCCGATAATCGTGTTATCTTCCTTGCATCAGAATTGTTCCCCTCCAGCATTTCATGGAGGGCCTTTGATTCCCTTTCCAATCCAATGAGATCATCGCATCGAGATCTGACTTCGTCTTCCAACTTGTCTGCCTCTGCTTTCGCGTCATTGTACTTACGAGCACACAGCTTCACGCCGACATCCAGCGATCGCATTTGTCCGCTCGCATCCACATGACCTGACCCACGCTGCTGTGCCTCACGCTGCTTTTGTACCGCAAGGATTGCTCTTTGTCGTGATGCGGCCATGGCCGCGATATCCTTCGTTTTGAAGCGGCGGGAGGCGTCTTCGAGTTCATGTCGAGTGAATTGCTTTGATGATATGATACCGGTCGATGACGTCTTGGATTTGAACGGAGCACATGATGGCAATTGTCGCTTTCGAATATTGTACTGCTGATGAAGGGGTGGAGTCATTGCTTTGTTTCGAAAGAGACCTCATTGATCGAAACGTTGGGAATTCTTTTCGACCTAAGTGAAAGTGGTGATTTCGAGGCCTTTTGAAATTCCAAACGCAATATTTTCGGCTTTCCGCCTCATGCCTCTTGAGGCCTCGAAATGCGGTCTTCGAGATGTCAACCTATAAAAATTATGGTCTATTGTATGTATACTCGTCGTCGATGGCGAATCGCATCATCAATTAGATTCCCTGTTGAATAGCAAGAATCTCTTTTGAATAATTCTCCAGTGCAACATCAATAGCACGCCAAAGCTTGTTCCTAGCTTCTAACACGCGTGCGTCATTAGAAGGTGGTAATGATGGTAATCCAAGGATGGAGCTACCGCTGCTGTTGCTATTGGAAGTATTGTCATTGGTATCATTCCCACTAGGATCAATGCTGCCACTGATTCTTGACATGGTAGTAGTATTGGGAGCGGCAGCAGATGATGCAGCGACACGAGATGCAGTTGCAATATTTGTCGTATCTACCTCTGATATAGAATCATCAACAGATGATGCTACCGACGACATCATTGACTCATCCATATTCACAGACTGATCCATGTCAAAACTAGACTCACAATCAGAAGATCCTTCCTCTTCTGCATCTTCCAACTGAGGCGATGACAGCACTAATTCCTCGTCATTCTTTCCACATTTATCAACCTCATCATCTCTCTCTCTCCTTCTTCTATTATCATCCAACCGTTCCACCCTCCTTCGTTCAATCCATCTCAAATACCTCCTCTCATACTCCCTCGAATCCACTTCTTCACCCGTATCTATATCAAAGTAGCAACATCTACCCTTATTCTTGTGCATCTCACACTGTGTCGCCGAACGTGATTCCATCATGTCAGTTTCCTTCCGGTGTTCCATTTCTTGTACGATTGGTTTGAGGTGGAGTATAAATTCTTGTTTGAATGTGACTTTTGTTTTGGTCGTAGTACTGCTTCGTTTTCTTTCGTCATTATCGTCTGCATCATCGTCATATTCATTATTATTTTTGCAGGACGATTCAGTGGTTGTTTGCGTTTGAATAATTGGTAAATGAAACTCCTTTCCGGGCATAGGATAGCTTGATAAACGTTCAATTTCACGTGCTTGTTGGGAATGAATTCGTTGGTGATTATTGTTGGTGGTGGGTAGTGCGCAGTATTCTCTGACTAGTTGAATCAACCTTTGCTGAGTTCGTTTGTCATCATTATTGTTGTTGTCGCTGTGGCTAAAAGACGATGCAGTGTCTGATGCTGTCACTTTTGATGTCGCTGCTGCATCATGTTGACTGCTAGAAATGGATGACAATGGCTGTAAATCAGCAGCAGCAGCAGTGGATGACTCATTATCATCACTAGGGAGGAGTAAACTTCTTCGCTGCTTCTTCTTTCTCGTCTCAATCGATGGTTGTTGCTGTCGATTGGTAACATCTCGTAGTCTCTTCTTGGCAGTGATGCTGGCTGCAGGTTGGTCAATGATTTCATCCACTGCGGTGGAAGCTGAAAGTGTCACCGCTGATTGCTGCAGATATTTGGTCTTTTGATGATGATCATCTTCATCGCCGCTGATGTCATCATCGTTACAAATGACAAATTTATTATTAGACGAAGAAGAAGCCGATCCACTGTCATCAGCAAACATGGGAGGGTCAGGAATAGATTGCCAATATGACGAAAGGTCACCTGTATCTTCATTGTTATTGTGTTGATCATTATTGTCTTCTTCTGCCTCATTGAAGCGATCGATGTGGTGGTGATGGATTGGTTGACTCATTATTTTAGTTTCGAGCTATGTAGCAAATCGAACGAACGTCTGAGACCAAGCGCCGCTATCAATATGTCAAAAACGCTCGCCCCTCTGTGCATTCGTTTAATAGTGTAGTAGAGTGTGCTGCAGCTGCGTCGGTAAAACGCCGAGGATCTTTCTATTATTGGTAAGTATTGATCATTCATTCAGAAAAAGCACAAAAATAAACAAAAACGGCTCTTGCTTTTTCAGAGGACTGCGGTTGGCGAACATAAAGCGAAATTTTTGTCACATCGGTATATACATACGGATACGTACGAGAGAACCCACTTCTTGGTCATTTCGCTCCCGCGATCCACAAAAGAGGTAAGTACTTACCTACAGTTTCTAGTGCCCCAATAGTTGGCTACAATAGTATAAAGGGATCGTCTAAAGCGTCAGCTATTTCCTCAAGTAAATAGATCAATCTGCTCAGTATGAAGATTACTCTGACTCTGACTCTGCACGCTTGCCGTAGATTTGCTCAAATAGGTTGTGTTCATTGTGTCTCTTGCTTCATTCTTGATTTTGCCAGTCGACAAGTGATGACATGTAACGTTACATTGATGTTTACTGTGACATTCATCCAAGAATCTACTGCTGCTAAATTCGATCTAAGTATAGAGATCCAAACCGACTCTCGAGCATAGCTCTGTCACCATCTCTCACTCTCACGCAAGCATCAATTCAAGATGGTACGCCTTACCACTCGACAGCCATCACGCCATCAAGCATGTCCTTCTTCCCGTATACCAGCTTGACGCCAAAGTGGCACAACTCAGCTCAGCCCTTTTTCGTCTCAGCGTCGCTACAACGTCGTATATGACCTGATAGATGATGTCCAATTTGGGATGGTCACCAAAACTACTCTAGAACCACATAGTATCTAACGAAAAAATGCTTGAGCCGTGCAAAAGATGTTTCAATACTATCATGGACAACCATCATTTGATACTAGAAGCAGTTGATCGCCGTATTGACAGCGTTAGATACGATATGGTACTAGAGAGTAGAGCAGGCAGCTGGCGACCGTCTCAGATGCCTCATCAGGTCACCTACGACGTTGCAGCGACGCCGATACGACCAACAAATGCTTGAGCCGTGAAAACGATGCTTCTATACTATCATAGCCAACCATCATGGGATACTAGAAGCAGTTGATCGCCGTATTGACAGCGTTAGATACGATATGGTGCTAGAGAGTAGAGCAGGCAGCTGGCGGCCGTCTCAGATGCCTCATCAGGTCACCTACGACGTTGCAGCGACGCCGATACGACCAACAAATGCTTGAGCCGTGCTAAAACGATTTCTATACTATCATGGCCAACCATCATGGGTCACTAGAAGCAATTGATCGCCATATTGACAGCGTTAGATACAATATGGTGCTAGAGAGTAGAGCAGGCAGCTGGCGGCCGTCTCAGATGCCTCATCAGGTCACCTCAACCGTTGCAGCGACGCCAATGCGACCAACAAATGCTTGAGCCGTGCTAAATCCTTTTCTATACTATCATGGCCAACCATCATGGGTCACTAGAAGCAATTGAGCTCCATATTGACAGCGTTAGATACAATATGGTGCTAGATAGTAGAGCTGGCAACCGTCTCAGATGCCTCATCAGGTCACCTACGACGTTGCAGCGACGCCGATACGACCAACAAATGCTTGAGCCGTGAAAAAGATGCTTCTATCCTATCATGGCCAACCATCATTTGATACTAGAAGCAGTTGATCGCCGTATTGACAGCGTTAGATACGATATGGTGCTAGATAGTAGAGCAGGCAGCTGGCGACCGTCTCAGATGCCTCATCAGGTCACCTACGACGTTGCAGCGACGCCGATACGACCAACAAATGCTTGAGCCGTGATAAAGATGTTTCTATTCTCTTTTGGCCAACCATCATTTGATACTAGAATCAATTGATCGCCATATTGACAGCGTTAGATACGATATGGTGCTAGATAGTAGAGCAGGCAGCTGGCGACCGTCTCAGATGCCTCATCAGGTCACCTACGACGTTGCAGCGACGCCGATACGACCAACAAATGCTTGAGCCGTGAAAAAGATGCTTCTATACTATCATGGCCAACCATCATTTGATACTAGAATCAATTGATCGCCATATTGACAGCGTTAGATACGATATGGTGCTAGAGAGTAGAGCTGGCAACCGTCTCAGATGCCTCATCAGGTCACCTACGACGTTGCAGCGACGCCAATGCGACCAACAAATGCTTGAGCCGTGTTAAAACGATTTCTATACTATCATGGCCAACCATCATGGGTCACTAGAAGCAATTGATCGCCATATTGACAGCGTTAGATACAATATGGTGCTAGAGAGTAGAGCAGGCAGCTGGCGGCCGTCTCAGATGCCTCATCAGGTCACCTAAGACGTTGCAGCGACGCCAATGCGACCAACAAATGCTTGAGCCGTGCTAAATCCTTTCTATACTATCATGGCCAACCATCATGGGTCACTAGAAGCAATTGAGCTCCATATTGACAGCGTTAGATACAATATGGTGCTTGATAGTAGAGCTGGCAACCGTCTCAGATGCCTCATCAGGTCACCTACGACGTTGCAGCGACGCCGATACGACCAACAAATGCTTGAGCCGTGAAAAAGATGCTTCTATACTATCATGGCCAACCATCATGGGTCACTAGAAGCAATTGATCGCCATATTGACAGCGTTAGATACGATATGGTGCTAGATAGTAGAGCAGGCAGCTGGCGACCGTCTCAGATGCCTCATCAGGTCACCTAAGACGTTGCAGCGACGCCGATACGACCAACAAATGCTTGAGCCGTGAAAAGATGCTTCTATACTATCATGACCAACCATCATTTGATACTAGAAGCAATTGATCGCCATATTGACAGCGTTAGATACGATATGGTGCTAGATAGTAGAGCTGGCGGCCGTCTCATATGCCTCATCAGGTCACCTACGACGTTGTTTCGACGCCGATACGACCAACAAATACTTGAGATGTGAAAAAGATGTTTCTATACTATCATAGCCAACCATCATTTGATACTAGAATCAATTGATCGCCATATTGACAGCGTTAGATACGATATGGTGCTAGATAGTAGAGCAGGCAGCTGGCGACCGTCTCAGATGCCTCATCAGGTCACCTAAGACGTTGCAGCGACGCCGATACGACCAACAAATGCTTGAGCCGTGAAAAGATGCTTCTATACTATCATGACCAACCATCATTTGATACTAGAAGCAATTGATCGCCATATTGACAGCGTTAGATACGATATGGTGCTAGATAGTAGAGCTGGCGGCCGTCTCAGATGCCTCATTAGGTCACCTACGATGTTGCAGCGACGCCGATACGACCAACAAATGCTTGAGCCGTGTTAAAACGATTTCTATACTATCATGGCCAACCATCATGGGTCACTAGAAGCAATTGATCGCCATATTGACAGCGTTAGATACAATATGGTGCTAGAGAGTAGAGCAGGCAGCTGGCGGCCGTCTCAGATGCCTCATCAGGTCACCTAAGACGTTGCAGCGACGCCAATGCGACCAACAAATGCTTGAGCCGTGCTAAATCCTTTTCTATACTATCATGGCCAACCATCATGGGTCACTAGAAGCAATTGAGCTCCATATTGACAGCGTTAGATACAATATGGTGCTTGATAGTAGAGCTGGCGGCCGTCTCAGATGCCTCATCAGGTCACCTACGACGTTGCAGCGACGCCGATACGACCAACAAATGCTTGAGCCGTGAAAAAGATGCTTCTATACTATCATGACCAACCATCATGGGTCACTAGAAGCAATTGATCGCCATATTGACAGCGTTAGATACGATATGGTGCTAGATAGTAGAGCAGGCAGCTGGCGACCGTCTCAGATGCCTCATCAGGTCACCTAAGACGTTGCAGCGACGCCGATACGACCAACAAATGCTTGAGCCGTGAAAAGATGCTTCTATACTATCATGACCAACCATCATTTGATACTAGAAGCAATTGATCGCCATATTGACAGCGTTAGATACGATATGGTGCTAGATAGTAGAGCTGGCGGCCGTCTCATATGCCTCATCAGGTCACCTACGACGTTGTTTCGACGCCGATACGACCAACAAATACTTGAGATGTGAAAAAGATGTTTCTATACTATCATAGCCAACCATCATTTGATACTAGAATCAATTGATCGCCATATTGACAGCGTTAGATACGATATGGTGCTAGATAGTAGAGCAGGCAGCTGGCGACCGTCTCAGATGCCTCATCAGGTCACCTAAGACGTTGCAGCGACGCCGATACGACCAACAAATGCTTGAGCCGTGAAAAGATGCTTCTATACTATCATGACCAACCATCATTTGATACTAGAAGCAATTGATCGCCATATTGACAGCGTTAGATACGATATGGTGCTAGATAGTAGAGCTGGCGGCCGTCTCAGATGCCTCATTAGGTCACCTACGATGTTGCAGCGACGCCGATACGACCAACAAATGCTTGAGCCGTGTTAAAACGATTTCTATACTATCATGGCCAACCATCATGGGTCACTAGAAGCAATTGATCGCCATATTGACAGCGTTAGATACAATATGGTGCTAGAGAGTAGAGCAGGCAGCTGGCGGCCGTCTCAGATGCCTCATCAGGTCACCTACGACGTTGCAACGACGCCGATACGACCAACAAATGCTTGAGCCGTGAAAAAGATGCTTCTATACTATCATGGCCAACTATGAAGGGTCACTAGAAGCAATTGATCGCCATATTGACAGCGTGAGATACGATATGGTGCTAGAAAGTAGATGACAGTTTTCGCAAACTGTGACTGTTAGTTAGACAACCAACTAAAGAGGACTCACCCTCGTTAACTCAATAATTCGTGCTATACACTTATTCTTTTAAACAGTGAGCTCGACATGGTGCAACGAGCCGTCATGTCAGCCTGTGCGATCTTTCCTCGGGTGCGTCATCAGCACCTATCGTACATATCCTTAATATACCTCGAGAGTACCGTATCTCCCCATAAGTATAGAATCCGTACCAATACAATAAATTGTATCATTTCACACTCCCCTACGATTCTTTATCCACGCATCTTGACTCAAGATATCCATCATATCCTCGCTCCAAAACAGGATAGGTTTGATCAGTGGCCAAACAGAACTACAAGCCCAATGCTTACTCAAATGTGTCAGCAGGATTGTTTGTTCCGCGGACGAAGGCAAACCTTAATACCCCAGCGGCAATATTCGCACACGCATAATGATACGAAAACTTCAAATGTCTCTCGTGAAGCTTACCATGTGGTTGCGCATCTGATGCAAGTTGCTCTGGAGATAATCCCTCGAGACAAAGCGACGTAGACTTGACTTTAGTCCTCTCTAGCATAGTTCTCGTGGTATAGATTGCAACATCAAAAAGAGCATCCTTCGTATCCGATGACTCACCGCAGAAGAGGTTGACAAGCATGCATTTGTAACTAGCAAAAGCACTATCCGCAGTGTATCTTGTACCCAATACGGTGGAATAAGGGTTGCTGCTTCCATCAGGCCCAACATGATTATCGCTCAATTTCACCGCAACGAAGTAGAGTAAATCCTTTCCATTACCATGCGGCGTTGCAACTTCTTCCATACCGAATGTCAATTCATCATCACCACATGTGTATTCGAAGTAACTGCCAATAGACCAAGCCTTGTACCAATCATCGTTTGCAAGAGCATCGTTGCCTGTCAGTACCAAGATAGAATCACCCAATGCAGAATGGTACATATCACACGGTCCAAGCAGATATTGTCTTGTGGTGTCTTCAACAAAGTATTCAGGCATTGCATGATTGACATAATCATTCATATAGTGGATCGTGAATGCATCTGCACAATAGGCATAGGTTTCATAAACAGCTTGTCGCATTGAACAGTCTTCAATAGCTGCAACATAGTGGGCTTGCTCGGATCCTGTGCTGGTCGGGTGTCTCCTGCCATGAGCTGGTGCGTCGTAATGGATAATGACGTTGGTGTCGGCAAATGCTGTACTAACAGATCCAGTTGATGCACTAATGTTCATCGTCGTAGCGGGTGCAGTAGTCATTGGTACATTGCAGACATCATTGCAAATTGGCCGCAAGCGGAATATCATGCAAGGAGATCCATCAGTCGAATTCATCGAACACAACATGTCAGCATGGCCTAGGTCAATGGCAAAGACAAGCATGAGTTGTCGTCTCCTCGAGATAGTATTCATCGTGAGTACTCCACTACAATCATTGACAGAGTCGAAGTTGTATTCATTGATGGCTTGCAAAAGACTATCGTTGCTATTCACTGCCGCGAACGTCGTTGAAGTAGCTCCCCATGAGTGTCCGCTAGTCACAACGTCCTTGCTGCTAGGTTCATGCTCATCATGATTCATCAATCTGTAGTAACCACTGATACCAATCATTCGTTTGTCTCTCGTATCAATTGTCTTAGGCTGCTGCTTCGCCATAACTCCCTCGAGCTCTCCCCATTCAGGCACCCACGTCAACGCATCCAACTCTCCAGAGATAACATTCTCGCTGTTACTGCTCCCTTTTTCATTGCCATAAGTGAGTTCGTCAAATACTACGCCGACAGACGGAGGAATGTCAGGGATGTTTAATCCATCGCAATTGTAGCTGTGTTCATTGACCAAAGAAAGCAAATCTCTTCCAGTGCAGTTCAGCGTTGCATTATGGGCTGAGTTGATTTCAGTTGATGCTATCCCAACTCTACCAGAACTCTGCTCCCCATGTCTAGGTAATACACGATGCTCTCCATAATTCAGCCTTCTGTTGATTTCTTCAGTCCAAGAGACATGATGATTATCACATATCAAACACCGCTCCACGGTAGCAATCAGTCTCGTTCCATACACCAATCCATAGATGTCACGTGCAACAACTATCAATCCTTCGCCGCATTCGGTGATATCCATTAATGTAGGAACGATAATAACCAACACCAGATCTGCATTATGGCTGTAGACGAATCCGTCATTAAATGGAAAGCCATCGCTATCAGCAATACTGCTGTTATTGACCTGTGTCAAATGCATCGCAGAGACATCATTGCTGTGATGAAGCGGTTCTATCAGGACAGAAGTATCATAAGCTTTTGTACATGTCAAATCTCCCCATACAAAAGTTCATGAACTTGTGTACACATCAAATCTCCACATAGGCCTATCCATACAGCGCTGGCGATGACAGCTTTCCCAACATACTCATCATCAGGGGATGGAGCAGATACGTCGACGGCATTAAGTTCATTAAAAGATGACGCAATGACACTTGCGAAGGGAATGACTTCACCTAACTTGCAATAAATCCCATCGTCCAGATAACCAGCCACCGCAGTCACCTCATGCGAAATAATAATACCACTAACATCCACAGCAGGAGTCATGTAATACTTGACTTCGTTCAATCTGGAGGTGACGATAATACTGAATGTATCAATATCTGCCGAATAAAAGTGGTCAATAGAGTAGTGGTGGTTGGTATCGTTGTAAAGCTCCCCATTCTCATTGCTGGTGATGTGAGTCTTTTCAATGTTATGGCTCCTAATCCTCGTTCTCCATGATCGTTTGGTTCTCATGTTCGATGTTGTAATGGCATTCCAAACTGAAGAGAAGAAGTCAATACTCTTGAGAATCATCCAGGCGAAGTCTTGCAGCTCCCCAGTTGTACCAGTTATACACAATGCGTAATAGGGTGGCATAGTTGTAGAGATGGAGTCGCCATCGTTGGAAGAGATGTGAACTGCCACGGCGGCATTACCAATCGCTGAATAGGGTACCTTCCATTGTGTCGAACCATGATGATCGCTGCGGATCGCTCCCCATCGTAATGACCGATTGGTGATCTGCCTCGATCCAATTGTCGACTCGATGATCTCTCTCTCAGCACTTATCAATCTTCCACGACAGTTGGTAATGTTCATGGATGAGGATCCATCATCATTGTAGCAAACACTGTTCCTATCCTTCGAATCATCAAGTACCTCGCAGCTCATACCAAAGAGAAGATCATACCTCGATAATGCACAGTGCTCCCCATAGTTCAGCTGTCTATCATATTCTTCAGTCCAAGACACATGGTCGGCACCACACATCAAACAAGAGCTCATAAGTAATACACTCCTATCATGTATTTCGATTAATTCAGGAACGATATTAACCAAAGCCAATGGATAGTCATGGTTGTCAGCAACATCGTTCTTGTTCGAATGCATCGCAGTGACATCGTTGCCGAGAGAAGACGGTTCAAGCAGGACAGAAGTGTCATGAACTTGTGTAATCATCAACTCTTCCCTTACAGAAGCTTCATGAACTGGTATACGCATCGTAATTCCCCATAATACCTTCAACAAAACGCTGGCGATAACATCGTTCCCAACAGACTTGTAAGCAAGAGATGGAGCAGGTGCATTAAATCCGGTATGCTGAATGACCTCATGAGGTGCATTGAGGAAGAAGTGACGATAGGATGCTAAGTCAGCAGAACATTCCCGACGTTCATGAACCTGTGCGTGGTGTCCAGCCATCAAACCGGCATAAGTGTCGACCATAGAGTAGAGGTGGTGGTGAGTAGCAACATCCTGTGCAGCATGAAACTGAGCATCGGTGATCTGAATGTTGGTCG
>JAHBBA010000448.1:0-11113 GCA_018806925.1 Skeletonema costatum | reverse complement strand
CAAAATTCCCAATTAGATTAGGTTGTGTCATAAGGTGTCATTAACCTTACTTAGCCTTAATTCAAATCTAGTGCCGCTCTCTCGTCCGCCACCCCCCAAAAACCGTTTTTTGTCTCTCCCGAGTAGAGTTGTGCATCATGGTGAGGTCGGCCTATGGCTACTGCATTCACAAGCGTCTCTGCCTCCCGACTTTGACATTAATCATCAACAGCACTCTCCGACCGAAATAATTATTTGCGGTGTGAATTTTATTCGATTGAAAAGAGGAAGGCCTATACCTATATTGTAGAGGTATAGCTTGTCAACACTCACTACAAACACATGCTGCTCACTCGACACTTGACCTCGGACTTCAGCGACGGCAACAACAAGGGTTTTGATACAACGATTTCTTCGATATTTCGGCGCTACTGGAATTTATTAATTCCACAACTGCTCCATCAACTGTCTGCTGGCTTTTGGAAATTGTCTAATTTGGCTTTTTCTGATTTTGGGTTGGATATCGGTGAAGTGATCAATAAAGGTAAGTCCATGTGATATTTATGCAACACATCATTTCATTCATGTTGTTCTTACAAATTCTTTATATCGTATTGCCCCCGTCGAAAGTTAATTTGTTTTAAGTTAGCATCTACACCACACCTAAAACTATGGCTTGTATACACTGCCACAAGAGAAAAGTCAGATGCGTGTTCAATGAAGATAGTAATCAGTGCGACAGATGCCTCGCCAAGCAGTTGTGCTGTGTTCCCCACGAATCTCAACAGGGGAGAAGAGCAGATCTGGATACGGAGGAGGCGTCTCATAAAAGCAGCAATCGCAATCATAATGATGCTTTTCCTTCGAAAGGCGATGATTCTCTTGATTTTGACGCCTCATTTGATATCTTGTCGGTCTTCTCCCAAGGCACAAGGGGATTGTGGTCAATCAGCAATTCCACTACCCTATCTCACCATGTTATTTCAAGTCGGATTGCTATGCCGAAGGATGGTATTTCTACATATATCATGTGCAGTTGTGTTAGCTCATTGCCTCAAGGGGCCAATTCCTGTTTCGGTGTCTTCAAGAAGAAGCTTGATTCCAGTGATGTATGGCATCTTGCTGTAGTTGAATCGTTTTTCTATCTCAATCATGATGGAAATGACATTGTTCATCTTCTTGAATGGACAGGGTCCATATCTTCCGATGGATCGCCCGACTTTTACAACAGTACCACGTCGGAAAACTTCCAAACTCATTTCACCAAAAGAATCTTCAATCTGGGTGATATTGATTTCGTCTTCGTCAACAAAGTCAGGGGCAACACTTTTCCAAATGTAACTATTCCTGATTCTACAAGGAGCAATAAGGATGGTGGCATTCAATGCAATCCAAATGGTCCAGACCGAGTTCCAACGAACCTTGCTATTGCTGTTGATAGGAAAAGAGATTGCAACGCCAGTCTCTCTACATCTACATTATCTATATCATCTGAAGTGGAACCATTCTTCGAGAAAGTGAATAAGTCCAACTTGCAACAACGACTCCGTAAAAAGTTGAAACTGTCCCCAATGTTTGAACTTCTTCTAGCTTGGACACGCCCACTACCGAGAAAGTCACGGGTTGATACCCATGTCTGTGTCGTCACAGTGTCGAAGTCAGATGGGGAGCACTTGACACCTGCAGATATCAGGAGCCTTGGAGATGCAGAGGGCCTATTCTTCTTTCCATCCTTACCCACTGGTGATGAAAGCCGACCAAATGTTCAAACGTTTTTTGGAATCTCGCAATCTGATTATTCCCATGTCAAGAATAGCATCAATGGCATTTCTCCTTCGGAAGCAAATAAAGTGCTCAGCCAGCACAGCAAGTGTAAGCCATGTCTTGTGCAATGCAGAGATTGACCGTCAAATCAATTACATCATTGGGACGCATACTTTTCTTGCTGCATCGTATTCGCATCTGTTCATTCATGAAGGCAAAGTTTATTCGGAATGTGACTCTTGCAATATGTTGGCTTGGGGCAAGGGTGGAGAGAAGGGCTCTATAGTACAGTTGAAGAAGGATCGAGAGTGCGGCGAAGTCAGCAACTGAGGCAAAGATAATTCTCTAAGCTTATTGATTACTATTCTTCGCTTCTCTTACCCTGCTGGATTGCATTGTAGTCATTTTAGGCGAAGTAGTGAGGTTACAGAGTAAGGCAATAGCACAGGCGGCGAAGTTATTTCGAACAAGATCACTCGCTATGATTAATGATTAATGTTTACTATTCTTTGCTACTTGCACTCTCGGTGGACCGCTGTATTTCTTTGAAGTAATAGATGTCCATGACCTCTTCCGCCCAGTTGAAGAAGTCAATGTTGGCGAAGTAGAGTCTTTTTCTTCGGCAATCTTTTTATGAATGTCGTCAATGCTCTTCTTCAACACTGTCTCTACTTCTTTGCCAACTTCTTTAACATTCAACTGTTGGAGGAGATCGGTCAGCTCATTAAACAATGGGTAGAGTGCTTGCCTGTATGTACTTCCATGTTCAGTAGCTTCGACTTCATGCAAAGATGACATTTCTTGTTCATGCACTTCGTTCATCATGTGTTCGAAGTGACTATCACTTGATGCGCGCAGATCATGGATGATTTCAGGATCATCAAGACAATCCTCCCTTTCCTTCTACCGTTCCTAATGTTGTTTACTAGATGGCTTTCTCTGTATGTAGCATCTTGATTCTGCAGATCTGGTTCATTGCCTACATCTGCGTCAGATTCAACCATCGTCATGCTCAAGGGAAGAATTGTTTCGTGAATTATTATCATTGCTATGCTCACATGATAAGTTCGTTGGAAATATTGGAATTCTTTGGTTGATGATTTACCAATGGCAACTAATGAACCAGAATTTTTGGCCCGAGTTTTGATGAGAGAGTCGACCGCTTTCAATTTTTTATCTCTCTGCTTCTGATCATCACCTGGTGTGATGGGTGGACACTTTATTGGACAGATGAACAGCTTTTGGAAGTCTCCATTATTCCCATCGAGGAATGAGCATAAGTCCATTTCAGTGGTTGATATAGCAAGGGGGTCTGGCTTATTTTTCCAGCTATGATCCGATGGATATAATGGCAGCATTATGCTAGCTTTCCACCTGTGAGTGGAACAATAAGGATCATTGCACTTCGCGGCTGCTAGCCGTTGAATCTGATCATGATGCAGCTTTGAGAGATTCATCTTCTGCTCACTAGGAGGTGGCTCTGGCGGACCCAGGATAACCATGGTCAAACTACTGTTCATTGTGTTCCGTTACACATTTTTGGGGGTGGCGAGAGAGCGGTACTAGATTTGAATTAAGGCTAAATAAGGTTAATGACACCTTATGACACAACCTAATCTAATTGGGAATTTTGCTAAAAAACCCAACCTGGGTGTTGGTTAATACGAAAGAAGTTGCCTCAACGCGGGCATTTGATGAGCTTCGTGACGCATCCTCAAGTGTGACTTTCATGCGGTTTAAAAACTTTCACACTCTGTCAGAGTCACAGATACGAAGCTCATTGCAACCGCGAAAATTGTGTCACGACTCCGCTCAAACTCCGAGCGACACCAAAGAGCTAAACTTCCAAATAAAACAAGTAAGAGTGACATGAGTAGAGTTGAAAGTTAGAAAGTTCAAGCGGTATTCAAAGGAACCTGGGGTCATTTGTCACAATGTACTTAAGGGTACGGAAAACCCTGATTAAAAATCGTTCTCAACGGTCCGTCCGTCTACCTAATTATTACCCTTAGATCGTTGTGTGGTGTGAGATTTTCTCTTATCGGGGGGGATTCCAGTATGAAATTTACAGCGTAGGCCGGCTATCAGTCTGTAAACAATAAATCGAGTTCTACTTGAGGTTATTCAATTGCAGCAGTGCTACATCTCAAGCGGTTGAGCACTTTTCAAACCCAGCAGCCAACGCCGACATCTCATCTTGTGCTTCCTTCGACGTTGCGTCGACATGTCGACGCCGCTGCCTCTGTCCACTGTGCTAATGCCCCTGCTTTTGCTCAGCACACCACGAATGCACAACAACAATAGACACTGCCACCATTAATATAATTCATCGCGGCGGGATAGTTGGATTTATTACGCATCACCAACACCACTTTTCATGCAGGTACGCCACTTCTCCCCCGTCGTTGTTGTCGTTGCCGCACGTTGCCTTATTTTGGTGGAGACGAGTATCTCTTTGGGCACTATGCCAGCAATCTCATTGTCCTAGACATGAGTATGTGATAATATTATTTATGGTCACATGAGAGATGCCGTTTCTATCGAAGTAATTCAAACACAGCAGGCACCAATCACTTGTTTTTTTTCTCTTCTTATTATTATTATCTAAATCTCTCACCACAACAATTATTACCCTCTTCAATATTTACCGACGAGAACAGGCAGCAGGGATTCGGCACTTTCCAAATGTCTCGTGATAATGGGAAGCCCCCCAGTGGGATGGCAGTGATATTGGATAGAGAAGATGTCAATGCCGAAATGACGGATCCAGTGCAGTGGAGGGATTATGAGAAATCAACATCAACAGATGCAGATTATGAGAAATCAACATCAACAGATGCAGATCTATCAACTGGATTAAGGTACAATACATATGTAGTATGTACCCATATGTACCTATGTACTCCTTCACAAAAGATGCGAACTCTGAATTTCGAAAGTCTTAGGGTATTCGAGCCCACAGAGTTGAAGATGCCAAGAATTGAGAGAAGACCGAGAAGTGTGCGGCGGAAATGCCGGCGGCTGCCGCCCTGCAGATAGCCCCTTTCTCTATAAAGTCCTGTGGTGCGGACAATTCACCAATCTCAGCAGCTGCGCTCCATCAGCCACACTGCCACACATGCTACTTACATGCTACTGACACTCTTGTCTTGTACCATAGGTGCATTTCTTTTCCTACACTTTCACCACCGCGCGGAAACAGAAAGGCTACACTTATAGCCTCGAGAGACATACACATATACAGTATCATACCACAAGACAATGAATGAAATTAATGCCTGGGGGTGAGTACTGCATCTGCAGCCTTTGGATATGCCGCGTCTTCAATTTCCCTAACAATATTAATCCACAACATCATTACAACAGAGCATACGAGTCCGGAACGACCCAGACAGCTCGACGCCTAGATGGTGGAGCTCTTCGTCAAAGGCGTCCGAACACCGAACGACGTCCGGCCCGCCAGCCTGTTTGCTGCAACTGCACTACCACACCAGCTCAAAACATCCGGATCTTTAGAAGATTTACAAAAGACCAGAGCGGGTTCGTATGAAAATCTCGAAAACGCACAGCAGCAAACAAGCTCGTCGGAATATAAGGTCAAGTCTACACATGCTCTTTTCTTTGGGACAGATGACGTGACGTCTTTGAAAGAGAAGACTGGTGATGAGGATGTCCCAGAAGGTCCGGCAACCAAAGAACCAACTTTTGCTGATGCCAAACATGCTAAGGAGTGGAGAGAAATGCGTGATCTTGCTCGAAGTGTATTTCATGTGTACTTTTCTAACAATGATTGTGACGACGATGAGATCGCGAAGATGAAACAGAGTCACTCATCAAAGAAGCCAAGTTTTTCTGAACAAGATTAATGGGACTATGCCATGGCTTCCTGGACTTATGCATGGATCGAGTGCCCCAAATATTGTTAAAGCTCCGATCCTTTTCATGGAGGCATCCTTTCGTGGTATTGCACAGGTGAGAACGCAACAAAGGAGTGTGCGTGTGAGTGTGCATGAAATTCATAGATCTCTTCAAACAATATCTCTTCCATCCATATACAGGTCTTTTTCCAGAATAACCCCCTCAGTGGAATGCTGATTCTAGTCGCCATGTTTGTCCAATCCTCTCGTGTTGCTGTCCATGGTATCATTGCAATCGTCTGTGGCAATCTCTCAGGGCTCTTTATGGGATTTGACAAGAGCTTCTTGAGTTGTGGTTTGTTCGGCTACAATTCATTCCTCGTTGGTTTGGCAATTGCTACATTCGACAGTGCTGAAATGCACATGGGCTACAATTGGTCGGCCGCGATCGGAGTAATCATTACCTCTTACTTTAGCAGTGTCCTATTTGTCATGCTTGGAAAGATGTTAGCCCCATACAAGGTAAGTCTTGTAGCTTCCTGTAGCCACGTATGAATATGCTCCCTCGAAACCTTTGTCTAACCAAGAGTTTTTGTTGTCAATATTCAGACTCCACCATTTACCTTGCCGTTTAATATCAGCACTTTGGCATTCTTGTTGGTAATGAAGCAGATTACTCGAAATGAAGTAAATGAAGAACCTCTCGTGTCTGTAGCAGCAAATCCCCTTACAGCTAAAGCTTTCTTTGCCGGATCCATCAGAGGTGTAGGGCAAGTTTTCCCTCGCAAACAATATCATTTCAGGAGTCTTGGTACTTGTAGGCATCATGCTCTGCTCGAGAATTTCTGCAGTTGCAGCATTTGTTGGCAGCCTTGTCGGAACAGCTGTCGCAGCACTTGTTGGTGAAGACGCAGCCGCTATTGAAAATGGCTTGTACGGCTTTAACTCAAGCCTCACTTTAACTGCGATGGTAATGTTTTTATGTTCCATCACTCGGATCGGTGTCGTTTGGGATAGTTGCGAGTGTGGTCACCGTCTTTGTTCAACTTGCATTGGCAGAGACGTTGCGAGTGTATGGCCTTCCATTCATGACACTTCCTTTTTGTTTAGCGGCACTGGTCTTTATTGTGATTCAAGGCACAACTTCCAATGTCATCTCTGTACCTCTTAGTTCCATGACAACGCCGGAAGATCATTTGAAGAGAGTGAAGAGACTCTCTGCTGGGTTTGATCTCTTGTTTGGGGCCATCAGGTCTTCTTCTTATAAGGGTGACCTTCGGAAGTCGTGGAAATCAGTCGTTGGATACAAGAAAGGTGGAACAAAGAGGATGAGCAGTGTTCTAGAGGAATACGATGAAGAAGTGCATGGAGTTGAGGAGAGCGGTGGGTTCTTTAACTGCTGCAAACAATTGTTTGGTAGTTCTTCAAGAGAATCTAGAATTAAGAATATTCAACAAAGCTTCCGTATTAGTGTAGCAATGAAGAACCGTGCGTTGAGGGATGAAAAGGTATCGTACAGTCGCATGTTCACCTACATTGACAAAAATGACGATCACGAGATTACCAAGAGTCAATTTGAAGAGTTTCTCAGGTCTTTCGGATTGGACGATGAAGTTGGACTCGATTTTGCGTTGGAAGCGTTCCTGTTGATGGATTTGGATGGTTCAGGCGACATTGACTTGGACGAATTCATAGCCTTTGCAAAGATCAGTAGGCACATGCCAGCTATACGCAGCCTCGCTGTCAAATTCTTCGATTTTGTTGACGTTAATGGCGATCGAGCTGTGGAAATCGCAGAGCTAGATTCAGCTTGTCAATATCTGAACCTACCTCCTATTTCTGACGATGATCGTGGCAGCCTTAATGCACTCTGTAACGAAGATGATGAACTTGAATTTGATATGATTGTGAACTTTGTAACCATCTTCAAGCTGAAATACAATCATCAAAGAGTACCAGGAGAAAGGTGATAGTGGGCATAATCTGGACGAATCCTTGAGGTCCTCAGTACGTATCTGAAGAGGATAAGAGTTTTAGGGGAAATGTGTGTAATACTTTTTGTGAGTTTGATGTGTAGTAGTAAGTTTTGTAATCAGCTGTTTCTACGCAAGACGATTATGCCCGTTCTAATTATTGTTAACTCAACTGATATGAATAAATACTGGACATACTTACAACAGATGCTAGAGACTGACCTGACTTATCCAATTCATCTGAAAGTCTTGCAAACTTCTCTACGCAAACAGCTCTTGCACATCAAGTGCCATTTGCTTTCTTGAAATTGGCCTCAGCGGTTTAGAGAAGTCATCTTCATACCGCTTTCAGAAATCGAACTTTGCCACCGCCCCACAATTTGTCATGCATCTCCAATGCATTTTTGGCATGAATAGTAGCTATATCTAACTTCTTTGCATGTTTAGCACATAATGCTGCTTGCACGTGCAAGTTCATTGTAGTCTCGTCAACTGCAGGGAAATTCTTCGTCGCAAACTTTAAGCATGCTTGCCATTCGGACAACGCCTCCGTAGATCTCCCAAGCTGATCAAGAGTTATTGCATGCAGAGAGTGAAGCGTATACTTGTCGCATTGAAAGTCTTGTTCTGGTTCGACTTGTTCTGGGTTGTTCAATAATCAAGAATAAGTTCCAGCCTTTCAAATGCTTGTGTTGACATGATTTCATTTTGCACAAGAGCATCAATCATCGGACCAACCTTTATCTTGTTCTTCTTAGCTGCTACCTTTTGCTTCTTGCTCGCTGCTTCATTTGAATCATCCTCATCATTATCAGTATAGTCTTTGAAGTCCATATCAAGGACTGCTGTTCGTTTCTCCTCACTCTCGCAAAGCAGCTCGTGCTCAATGTAGCTAAAGCAAAGCTCTTCGCCGCTGGAAATGTTGCGATTGGTGACAAAGAACATCACATCTCCAATGGACATTCTTCCCATGAAAAAATAGTTAGAGCCTGCTGGATAGTAAGGTTGACAATTCAATCAAGATTCACGTACCTTGACAAATTTGGTTCACACTGAGTAAGAGAAGCAAGCATGGAGTTCTTGTGTTAATAGACAATATCTGATAACATGATGTAATCACGACGATGTAAATTATACTCACTGAATGATTTAAATATGAAACTTGTGGTCCATACAGCGCCTGTCCCGTTCAACTCAACCATTCCCTTGACAGCGTCAAAATGCGAGTATTGCTCTGGAGCTGTTTCCACACTCAAGACATTATACCTTACTATCAAAGGCAGCCGCAGCTGAATGTCTTTGCACGTCTCTTCATTATCTTTGTCGGGAAATAGATGTAGATCCAATAGATCATTGAAGTTTTTGATCAATTTCTAGTCCCAATCTTTACACAGGAGCACATCCACGGAGGTAAATTGAGAGATGTTTCTTCATCACGTGGAAAGAGTTGCGAAAGTGTATTGTCCATAGCTTTGGTTTCTTTTTAATCTTGTCCAGTAGACGCAATACCAAGACTCCATTCCGCTTCTCTCCTGATGGCATCGACCCATCTATTGAGTCGTCATCAACATCGCTGTCGTCGTGAGTATGTTTACTATCAGGTTTTGCTGCAACCTTGACGTCCTTCTTCTTCGCTGTCGTCATCATCACCTTCTTCTTCTCCCTTCGAAAGTATCTTCGAATTCCTCCAGTCCCTCTTCATCAGCACTATCTAAATCAGCATCAATCAAATCTTGCTTCGGCCATCAATCAATCTTCATCAAGCTCGTCTCGCCTAGCAATTCATCTTCCATCATTTTCTCCTTTTTTTTTTAATCGCTGATCTTCCCAACTCAATCACCATTAACCAAAGGCTTGGCTACTATCAAATGATTACCCTCTGAGATGTCTTTAGTGGCATAGAGGCCTCTCCCTCGGAATATAGTGTCCTTCACCTCGATGGATGAGTTGTTGTTTGATGCCACGCCATCCACAGTCCTTGCCAAAGTCTGAAAACGATGTGATGGGGCGTGTAGGTGAAGTCCGGTGGAGAGGTCACATCAGCTGCGTTTGTGAGACGGTGATGTCTGTAGCTGAATGCCTCGTCGAGGAGAGTGTCAATAGGGTCAGTGGCGTTGGCGGAACATGATCCATGTGAGGGCCGGCGTAGGCTGGGTTGACGTCCCAATATGGAACGAGCCACTGATCTGAGCGACGACAGGATAGTGAGGAGCGATAGGAGGAGCATGTTCCTCCACCGCGTACAGTTTCCAACGTAGGCAATCAATATCAAATACTCACTCGCCTCCGACATTCGGCTGGTGGCTACGGTAATCTCTCGCTCTCTCGCGGCGCGCCGGTTATAAAGTATCAAGGATTACCGTTAGCTTCACCTCATAACATGACGATTTGATGAGCTTTGTTAAACTGAGGAGTGACATTACGGGTGGCAATCAGATGAATCGTTTCCAATAATTTAACACCAAATACTTACCATCAACACTCCTCCAGCACGGAACGTGCTGCTCTAATTATCTCGTCCAATCCATCCATTCTTTGTCACACCCATTTTCCTTTGCAATTTTGTTTCAAAACATTCAATTGTATATCTGGCGGATAGGATCAGTCGGGGTACGCCCGCCAATTGCTGGACGGCTTCACACCATTGGTCTGCTAGAATTGAGCCAACTTTCCAAAAAATGGTTAGCTAGTGTCACATGCAATACCAATATCTTGATCACAACGCGTTCTCCCTCCAAGCGCTTGTAAATCTCAGCCTTTCCGTGAGAAACCGTCGTCGCTCTCAATTGCCCTTGCTTAGAAAATGATTGATTGCCTCGGATAGAACATGAGCTCAACATGAACTACAGATCTGGTATTCATTGAATGAAAATAACAGTTGGAGTAGAGCCTTTTCAATTCTGCTTTCAAGAAGTGTAGAAATGATTTTCTTTTCTCCTCTCTTTTTTTTTTCCAACGGAAATGGATCTTTGCCGACATCCATTTTTTAATGGTGTGGACCAGCCAAGGTTATTACGCGCTCCGATTAGATCTGTTCAGAATGGTCTTCGACATGGGATTTGTGAAGGAATTTGAATTTTGCTAATCTGGCCATGTATTGACCAGTGTCACCAAGTGGATATTTCCAACCATATTCTTTCCGCCGACAGTAACAATTATGCCCAAGCAATACTCTACTCGAGATGCTAACTTTGTCATTCCGACTACATATTCACTGGCCACAAGTCTCATACGGTGTCTTCCTGTAATAGCTTTTTTGTTCCCTCGTTACACTTGATCCGTAGCAATAGATAACTATTGGTGCTCCCAAACGACAGTAAATCGATCGGACAATTACCCTATCCACGCATCACTGGCATTTAATTTTCACAAAAGCCATGGCGGACATAGCGACAGTGCCTGTTAAATGATATGATGCATCGAAACTTTGTCGCACGCCCACCTTGCATTTTGTAGTAATTTGGAATGTACTGGAGTTGAGAAGCAATGTTGGAAATAGATTGAATTTTTGCAATGGATGGGTGAAGCTTTTTGTGTTCA